>WYDK02000051.1:4188377-4201353 GCA_009867345.2 Toxicodendron radicans
TCCAATTGCACGCACTGTTCTGTTTTAACCCTAGGCAGCAACTATGTATTATTTGAATGGTAATCTAATTAGGGGTGAGGCGGTGAGCGATGAGCCGGTCTGGGTATCTAGTCCAATATTATAAGGAATTAGAATTAGAATAGAAACTGGTTGGTTTTTAGGATTTGTGATTGAAATCATACTAGTCAGTTTCGGTTCTAGGTATCTTGAAAATTTTTACACCTTTGATATTATAAAAAACAACAAATATACCCTTAAAAAGTATAAATACACTCCCAACAGTTTATAAAAATTATAAATACACATTGAGTAACTAGACCTCGGTCCTAGGTCTGGTTCCCGGTTTCAGGTCCAATTCCTAATGTGGTAGAACTAGACCCAAACCCACACAAGACGAGTTTCATCAAATTTGGAACTAGAATCAGAATCAGAATTGACCCCATAAAGGCCAATTTCGATTTCTACTTGGAACTGGCGAGTTCCCATGCTCATGTTATATGTATACAGTATTAATTAATTTGGAAAATGGTAAAACATTTTAGGAAACATTATCTTAAAAAATGTTTCACAAATTAGTAAATTATATACTTATATTAAATAGTTTCATTTTAACGATGTAGTGTGATCGTTAAATTCATCAATATTCGCTATTATGAACGATTTTAAAAATCCATAATAAATATTATTGTTTTATTAAACAGTCTCACCATCGGCGAAAAATGACGTCGTGGGATTTTCCATTGATAATTATTTATAAAATACATTTTTCTTAAATGAATATTTAAAAAACAAAAATAGAAATTTCCAAAGAGCATCTTCAATACGGCCAAATAATATTCCCGTCGTGGTAGAGGCAAGTGCGTAGTAACGGCCCCGATAACTCCGTCTTTCAAGTTTCAACTACTTTTCAACAGCGTCACTGTCGGTACTCGGTAATAACCTCTCTTCGTAAATCACCGTTTAAAAAAAAAAAACTAAAATATATAACTAATATATAAAAAAAAAAAAAAACACAAAAGAAAACACTCATCTTAATCATTCTCTTACAAGATCTGGTCGCATTTAGCTTCCTCAAATCAATTTGAGTCCTGAGTTCAACCTCCAAGACTCGTTTCAAGGTCAGTTCTTACTGTTTTTTCCACTAATTTCTCTTCTGTTCTGTGTTCTTCAACGTGATTAGGTTTTCTGCTTGTATTTCATTGGGTTGTTATATATATTTTTTTTTTATCTTTTTCTGTGGCGAAACCCGTTAATTTTGTAATGATTCGGGCTTTTTTAATCTGGGTTTTGTTGTTTTCTTTCTGGGTATGTTTCGTTTAGATCTGTTCTTGAAGTTTTAAAGTAAATCTGTTGTTTTTGTGTTAGAAAACCCTAGTTTTCTGTTTGATTTGTGAGAAATTTTAGGATGCTGGAAATTGGGAATTCATAATTTTGGATCTTATATGTGGATTTGTGTGTGTATTGGGTATTGGTTTGGATTTTGAGGCAATGACTATATAAACTTGTAATTAGTTTCATTTTGAGCTAATATCTTGCTTTATTGTATTCTTTTTTATTATTAAATGGGGCATTGGGTTGTTTTTTTTACCTTTTTTTTCTTTTCTGGGTACTATGAGTAATTATTTAACCATTACAATTGCATGAAGATGCTCTAAAATGCCATATTAATGTGTTAATGTTTATTAAATAAATGCTCGTGCCTGCATTTATCGTGAATAGGGCATAGCTGTTGATTATCGGTGCTTGATATTGAAGCAGAATGACTATTATAATCACAGTTTGTGAAGCTTAAACTGGGATTAGACCTACAAGCTATTTTACTCAGTGGGGTTCTGATTGAAGTATATGAGAATCATGTGATTATACACATCTTAATTGCTTGTATATGTTATATTTGGTGATATTAAGTAGATATGTGCCATTTGATTGGATTCTGATATTTTATTCACAGGATTTTTGAAACTTAAATTGAATGGAGGGAGTTGGAGGCGATGGTGCCTCAGTGGCATCACCTGTTTCACAATGGGGACATGATGCTTGGAGGATGTATCAGTATTACCTGGATAAGACTACCCCACATATGACCTATAGGTGGATTGGAACTCTTGTTTTTGTGGCGATCTACTGTCTGCGGGTTTATTATGTGCAAGGTTTTTACATCATTTCCTATGGTCTTGGGATCTATCTTCTGAATCTGCTAATTGGGTTTTTGTCACCTCTGGTTGATCCTGAGCTTGAAGTTTCTGATGGGCCTTTATTGCCAACAAAGGGTTCAGATGAATTCAAGCCTTTCATCCGCCGACTCCCGGAGTTTAAATTCTGGTAAACAAGACTTTTTTCTTTTTTTAATGTTTATGACATCAGTTGTTTATTTTCCATACCAGTTGGAGATCTCTTTAACATTGTGGTTCCTACTTCATATAGCTGATGATTGAAGTCCTCTTCGTTACTTTATAGATTACTTTGATATTTTTGAGAGTTTTGTGTTTTGCTCTCTCCGCTTATGAAGGCAGGCAATAAAATCATGAATAATTTGGATTTTGTAGATAACACAGGATGGCTAGATGGATTTTAACTTATAAAATTTAGGTGTGCGGATTGCTTTTAAAGGATGTGGTTATGTTTTATAAATTTAGAACCTCTTTGGAGCTGTTTATATTTACATATCAAATTATATGCTTGATCCAATCTGGAGAAGTTACTCACCCAAGGACCCATTAGGAGCTTCTTGCTGTACAGTGCACATCCTTGTTGGTGAGATTTATAATGTGGAGTCTACTACTGTGAGCAGTATTTCTTGCAGGCTTAAGTTTTCTTCCCCCAATTGTTTGATAAGTGATGAATGGAAGGCAGAGAATGATTAGTTGAGTAACTAGGAGGTCTATGGAATGGACAATTATGTGGAAAGGTTCTTGTTCTTCTATGCTTTTTATTTGCGCATGTTTCTTTGTTTTGAAAGTTCCAGCTGTTGAATGCTTATATATTAAATAAATTCTATCTCAGGCATTTGATCTTCAAAGTACATGTGTAGTTAACATATATTAGTTAGTTATTCTCTTCGTATTTATTTCTGATAGTTGGTTCTCAAGTATCTGTGAGAAACTAATGTGAAGATATGCAAATGCGTTCACCTATCAAGACCTTGTTATATTCAGTATTCAATCACCTTTTTCTTTTTCTATCAAGAAGCTGAATCTTGTGATTCTATGCTTGATGACTTGGTTATCTAGTAGTATTATGTTTTGTAGGTCTAGTTCACAGTGATTATGTTGTTTTTCCATAGGGTTTTAGCTATTCTTTTCAAGTAATTTCTTGTTTTAGGAATCATTGGCAATTTCTTTTGAGGCAGACTTGACATGACACCTTAGAGGGTTCTATGGTGCTTAGAACAATTGGAAGTTTCATAGAAGACATGCTTAGGGAGCCTAACCGATTAGTAAATGTGATGTTTGTCTGCCTATAGAATTGTGACTTACAATGCATGATAACCATTTTTACGTCAAGTTGTGGCTGTGAGGTGATTTGCATCGCTTTCCCTATTTATGGGCTGATCACTTGTTATTTTCTTGAGCCCCTGGAAACATGTTATCTAGTTAGATTAATATGTATGAATCACTACACAGCAAAGCATTTGCACGACCACAAGGGGCTGAAACCTTTTTCTTGTACAGTGTGTTTGAGCATAACATATTGTTCTGCTGCTGTGTTTTTTCAGGTACTCCATGACCAAGGCTTTCTGCATAGCATTTGTGATGACATTCTTTTCTGTATTTGATGTTCCTGTCTTTTGGCCTATATTGCTTTGTTACTGGGTCGTTCTGTTTGTTCTTACCATGAGGCGCCAAATTGCACACATGATAAAATACAAATACATCCCATTCAACACTGGAAAGCAGGTAAGCTCCAACCACTTGATGACTGTGGCCACAGATCTTCTCTGATAGGACTGCAAAGTTAACAATCTGTTTTATTTTATTTGATTAAATTACAGAAATATGGTGGTAAGAAACCTTCAACAAGTGGTGGTGGCCTCCGTGGTGACTGAAGCACGGCTGATTCATATAGAATAGAAAGGACCAGATGGGGAAAAAAAGTAGGTTATGGAAAATTGATGATAATGGAATTTTTTTTTTTCCTTTCAAGGGACATTCATTTGGTTCTTATGTAAACTTTAAAGTTCAGTTGTGCCTGAGGAGTGCCGATGTTGCAGAAGTGAAACTTTAATGTTTATACACATGTTTATGAAGATTCGATTTAGATTTCAAGATTGTTGGCAATGTAATTTGCACGACCCAGTTTCATGAAAGATTCAGTGGGAAAATTTTCATGTGCTAGTTTTGTCCAAGGTGTAATGTTGGCAAAAACTTCTTCAAACAAACTCACTGACATAGCAGGGAATATGTTCTTATTGTACATTTGCTTGCTTCATGATCATGACATTGCACTTTTAACCTCATCTTGAATGTGGAATGGTTTCAACTTACAATATTAGAACTCTCAAGTGCTATTATCCTTTGGATGATCAACCCAATATAAAGAATGAAATAGCTTGAACTGAGCTCATTGAAAGTAATGTTATTCCTAGCCTTACATGCAAATGCAATTATATATAACTAGTATAATTATAAATTAGTATATTTGATTATTTACAAAAGAATTTTTTTATCCTATAATTAATAATTAATTTTATGATAGTTTTCTACTGTAGGAGGGTTTATAAACCAATTTTTATTATGATGTCAGAGATATATTTATAAATATTCAATATAAATATCTCATTTAATTTATTTAAAGACTCATGAAGTCAAGAGGCTAAAAGCCTAAAACCCTAATCTTCCAGTGGAGGGTGGGGTTTATATATTCTAAATTTTACATACTCTTCTCTTTCTTCTCTCCACCTCCGTCTCTAGCAAAATGGGCAAAGTAAAGGGTAAGCATCGTTTGGATAAATACTACCGTTTAGCCAAAGAACACGGCTATCGATCTCGAGCGTCATGGAAACTCGTTCAGCTCGACACCAAATTCTCCTTCCTCCGCTCTTCCCACGCCGTCCTGGACCTTTGCGCCGCCCCAGGCGGGTGGATGCAGGTGGCGGTGCAGCGGGTGCCTGTGGGCAGCCTTGTTCTGGGCTTGGACTTGGTGCCCATCGCCCCCATACGTGGCGCTATCTGTTTGGAACAGGATATAACGAAGCCCGAGTGTAGGAGTAGAGTGAAGAAGGTGATGGAAGAGCGTGGAGTTAGAGCTTTCGATCTGGTTTTGCATGATGGGTCGCCTAATGTTGGTGGAGCTTGGTCTCAGGAGGCTATGAGCCAGAACGCTTTGGTTATTGATTCTGTTAAGCTGGCCACTCAGTTCTTGGCTCCTAAGGGAACTTTTGTTACTAAAGTATGTGCTTTTAAAAAAAAAAATCATGTTTTGTTTTGGGTTTATGTGTATTTGTGTAGTATTTGATTGATGGGTTAGTTGGTGCTATCTGTTGTGTTACTTCTTAGAGGTAGCTTAGCAATACTAAGTATGTGCTTTGTAGGATTACAAAAGTTTGTGGCGTTCTTAAAGAAAAAAAAATATTTTGCTTTAATTAATGAATATGATCGATTTAGCGCATTTTTGTAGTATTTGATTGATTTATTTGTTTGTTGGTGTTATAGGTTGTATTAATTTATTAGAAATGGGGGTTAATATAGCAAATATTTGATTTACAGGATTAGATGGGCTCAATTTCAAACTTGAGTTCACTAAGTGGGTTGAGGGATTTCTGGGTTGTAAGAATAGTGATATTAAGTATGCTATATTGATATTTAGTTTTTGTTTCTTTGATGGAGAAATGGGTTTATCTTGTCACAACTTTTTTATTATACTTAATTCTGAATGTTTGTTTATTTTTTTTTATGTTAGGTTTTCAGGTCACAAGATTACAGTTCTGTCCTATACTGCCTCAAGCAGGTGATGTATTGTTTATTTTTATTTTTTGTTTTTTGAGTAAATGTAGGTCGTATGCCGTGTAGCCAAATTTTGTATTTTCCTGATCTTGGCTTTGCTGTACAGTTATTTGAGAAGGTTGAGGTGGATAAACCAGCAGCTAGTCGATCAGCATCAGCTGAGATATACGTATTGGGTTTAAGGTACAAGGCTCCTGCAAAAATTGATCCGCGTCTTCTTGATGTGAAACATTTGTTTCAGGGATCTATAGAACCCCAGCGCAAGGTAAGTTACATTATGACGATGTGGGAAAAAAATGACTAATTTTTTTTTTTTCCTTTTAATTTATGTGTTCAGTTTCTTATTATTTGTTATCTTGTTTGTATGAATTATTGATGTAGGTGGTGGATGTTCTAAGAGGAACAAAGCAAAAAAGACACCGTGATGGGTAAACTTTTTTCTTTTTCTTTGCTTTCTTGATGAAGGTTCAGAAATTCTTCCTGTGGCAATTGAACAATTTGGTATTTTAAACAATGTTGTCTTTGTGCAATGTGTCTGCATTAATTAACTGTCTATCTACTTATTGGTTGTTACTAATTGAAATCCAATTACAGATATGAAGATGGAGAGTCAATTGTGAGGAAAGTTTCTTCAGCTGCAGATTTCATTTGGTCCAATAATCCTCTTGAGATTCTTGGTTCAGTTACTTCCATATCCTTTGAGGATCCATCCTGTTTGGCTGTCAAAGAACATGAACTGACAACAGAGGAGGTTTTTATCACATTAATCCTGATGTTGTTCTAGTGTTGATATTTTATTATCATTCTATATAGGTTTTAACTGTTGTAAATCTACTTGCTGGCTAGGTTAAAGCTCTATGTGATGATTTGCGTGTCTTGGGAAAGCAAGATTTCAAGCATCTACTGAAGTAAGAGAACAGGCATACCTTTTATTTGTTTATTCGATAGATTTTAATGCCAAAGAAGGAAGAAAGCTATAAAAATGTTTTGGTTTGTGTGATGCATGCAATAGATGTCATTTGTAGATAGACATTTATATTGTATAAAATATTCTTTCTTATCACAATATTATCATTTTAGACTTTATTTTAATGTATATTTTTTCATGTAGGTGGCGTATGCACTTAAGAAAGGCTTTATCTCTTTCGCAAAAGGTGGCCACGCGAACTCCTAGTAATGTCGAAATTGAGGATGAAGATGAGAGAGTACTCAATGAAATGGAGGAGCTAGCAAATGCCATGGGGCGCAGAAAGAAACGAGAAAAGAAGCTTCTTGCAAAAAAAATGGCTAAGGTTGGTTTTCTTGTTGTGCACTCCCCCTTTGTTTGATGCACACACATACAAATGTACATATCTGAATAATGCTTGAAGACATGAAGCAAATTCTTTATAGTAAAGTTGGATGAATTCAAATATTCAATGATAAGTATGATATGCTATATAGTCAATGAACCCATGTGGTCATGATGTAGCATAATGCAGAAGTTATTTTGCTTCTGAAGAAAGGTGATCGTTGAAGTGTGCAGGGACTCATAATAAATTTACTAGATCACTCCAAATGTGGACATAAATTGCAAGTGTGTAAATAACAAATAACCAGGACTACTCAAGACTGATTAGCATACTAACTATACATTAGACTAAGAGTAATACTACGTTTACATCATTTTCATACATCATTTTTCTTACATCATTATGTATTAAAGGATGATTGAGTGATTTTAAATTAAAAATAAAATTTTACCCAATCATCTTTTGTTTCATAATGATGGAAGAGAAATAATGTATGAGAATGATGTAAACGTAGTATTATTGTTAGACTAACTATACATTGTTCCCCCATCTTATTTAATTAAAATACCTTTCTGTTGTTGCTTTTCTTAACTTCACCAGAGGACTTTTTTTTGCCCTTGAACATTAACATGAACACAAGGAAATATTTTGTAAATGTGTAAATGTGTCAAGTTTCAAGAATCGTGCATCTGATAAATATGGGTGGCACCATGGCAGGGCCTCTACTGAGGTTCAAGTGTACTCCTATGCTTGAGCAATTTTGCTTTCTTATATTAAAGAATTTTGGTAAAGAATCTTTAAAATGGTCATCAATTCAAGAAACTCGAGCTTAAAATCCATAATTTGTGTCCTTTACACCTTAGGGGCCGGGATGAGGCATTAAGGCCTTTCCTGAGAAATTGGGAATCAACTCTTTGGGGCCTCCAACGTAGATGTTATATCTGAAATAACTTATTTATGAATGTAGTTTAACATTTCTGGTTTCAGGGGCAACTTATTTAGTCTTTGTAAATTTGAATTTGAATTTGAATTTGAATTCATGGCATGCTCCTATTCATACTCTTCCATTGGTATGCGTTTTTGACTTGTTTCTTGTTTTCCTGTCTTTGGATGTTCCAGGACAAGGCACGAAAAGCAACTGGGATGCAAGTAGATGTTATGCAAGATGGTTACATTGATCACGAGTTATTTTCTCTATCTTCCATCAAAGTAGGGTTTCACTTCTCTTTATTTTCTTTCTTTTGTATGATTGTCTTGTGAATAGATTCTGATTTTGCAATGAGGAGTGTTATCTTCTACGCTACCTTGTTAGTGTTTATATGAATTGAACATTGGAGCCCACTTAACCATTTAGCTTTTTATTCTCCTCTTGTGATTTAATGGCTAGATGGGACAATTTCCCATTGAAGTTAGCCTGAAAAAGTTAATCTTTGCTTTTGTTGCAAATTTAATTTCTTAATCATATCCAACACTATAAAATTGGCATTGGCTCATTCTTGGTTACACTTGATGATGGTTCTTTAGGGTAAGAAAGAGCTTGTTGCTGTCGATTCCACTCAATACGATGATGGCGATGATGAGAATGCTGATGCGGGGGACAGTGAAGATGAAAGAATCAACAAGACAACTGAAGATCACTCTTCCAGTGATATGGACTCTGATGAAGAACGAAGAAGGTAATTCCTTTTATTTCTTCATTAAAGTTCCTGTCTACTTAAGTATGTAATTGGTACAACCATAAGTCTCTGTAGTCAAATTACATTTCCTGATGTTTAGATACGATGAACAATTGGAAGAGATTCTCGATCAAGTTTATGACAGCTATGTGGCCAAGAAAGGGGGGAGTACAAAACAGCGGAAGCGTGCTAAACAAGCTTATGCTCAAGAGGACCAACTTATGGAGGTATGTAGCTTTTGGAGTGTTCTAAATGTATATCTGTATGCGGCCTGTAGTGCATGTTTGTTTTCCCCTTTTTCCTTTTGCTATTATGTTCCCTTCTGACTTGGGGAGTGAAATCTTGAGTTGCCCTCGTGGCTTAGCATCCTCACTATATTACTGACTCTCTCAAGGATCTTGGAGCGTTCAGTCTTCTTTTCTCCCATTTTTTGTGGAACTTAATTCATTAGACCATGGGTGGATAAGTGATTGAATGGGTCCTGTTGTTATTGCTTGTGGCTGTGAAAATGTTAGGCATGGCATTCTTTTTAGGCATAATACTTTTGGCGATTACAAATTCATCTCTTCATTTTGGATGGTCAGGATGGCAATGATGATGAAATTGGTCAGACTGATTATGATTCAGACAAAGATCAGGGTGATCATGATGCAAATCCTCTAATGGTACCACTTGATGAGGGTATGCCAACACAAGAGGAAATTACGAATAAGTGGTTTAGTCAGGACATTTTTGCTGAAGCTGTAGAGGAGGGAGATTTGGGGAAATCTGACAGCGAAGACGAAATGCAGGTAGATAGGTCAAAGGAAAAACACTTCATCCCACAAAAGGCCAAGGAAAAGGTAGCAAAGGATACTGCAGGTTCCAATAATGCTCATTTCCAATCATCCAAGGCGGAAGATGATTTTGAGATAATCCCTGCTCCAGCTACAGATTCTAGTGATGACTCGTCCTCCTCTGATGAGTCTGAAGATGAAGATGTTGACACAAAAGCTGAGATATTGGCTTGTGCAAAGAAGATGCTGAGGAAAAAACAAAGGGAGCAGATGCTCGATGATGCTTACAATAAGTACATGTTTGACGATGAGGGCTTGCCTGAATGGTTTTTGGACGAGGAACGGAGGCATCGCCAAGCAATTAAACCCATTACCAAGGAGGAGATTGCTGCAATGAAAGCACAGTTCAAAGAAATCAATGCTCGGCCTGCTAAGAAGGTTGCAGAGGCCAAAGCCCGAAAGAAGCGGGTTGCCATGAGGAAGCTTGAGAAGATTCGCAAGACGGCAAACATTATATCAGACCAGGCAGAAATTTCTGACCGTTCAAAGAGGAAACAAATCGAACAATTATACAAAAAAGCTGCGCCCAAAAGGCCTCAAAAGGAATATGTGGTTGCAAAGAAAGGAGTTCAAGTCAAGGGTGGCAAGGGTAAAGTTGTTGTTGATCGCCGGATGAAAAAAGATGCAAGGACACGTGGGTCAGGCAAGGGAGGGAAAGGCGGCTCGAAGAAGGGAAAAAATGCCAAGGCACAGAAAGGCAAAGGATCTGTGAAAGCTTCGGCAAAGAAGGGAAAGAAGGGAAACAGAGGATAAAAAGATGGGTAACGCATGACTGAACTCTCAAAGTTCAGAAAGATTTTTGTTATTTCACCGTATACATGTTTAACTATTAATAGTTTGTTGTAGACTGTTGTCCTTTTCTAGTCTAGATGAGATTTCACTATTTTTTGGTTTTATTGAGAAAACAAGGTGGAACATATGGGCTAAATTCAAGCTAAAAATTGATGAAGTTTCAGTTGATCCAATTTATACTAAGTTATCTGTACAAAACAGATGAGAATATGATCAGAGTCTCTACTTGGAATGAAATTGGTATTTCAACTTTGTTTATTGAATTGTAACAATTATGTTGACGTACAAACAAATTGAACAAGCCAACGTGATACAAAATCTAGACCAGCAATAGCGAGGAACGCAAACAACAATTTTGAACTTTACATGGAATCTGGGATCCACAACCACCCATTAATTTGCCAGGACTCTGCAGCTCTAAATCAAAGAGTTACACAAGCCGATTGAGGTACTCATCAACAGCGGTGTACTTGACATCAGGATAAAGCTGCGTAGCCTCAACTCCAAATGATGGTTCAATCTCAAAGTTGGTTTGATCTCCCTTCACATAGGCCGAGTGCTCAATAGCTAATATCACATTCTGTGGAGCTGCAGCCTCTGAAACATGGGAAAATAGAATATCAATTATCAAACTTGACATTCTTATGAGCATTCTGAGATTTGCAATGAATGCCATGCTGCAGGCTACCCAAAACTAATGGAATTGATGAAGACTTTGAAGAAGTTTAACTGACAGCTATCTGTCAGTTAATTTTATTATCGACTTGAAGACGTTTAGAGAGAGAGATTTCCATGATCTCTTCTATGATAAAAAAAAATGATATTTTCACTAACCTTGAATATTTTTCAGAAGTTGCTCCTCTGAAATGTAGATCCTTTCGAGGGTTTTGCCAATCTTTTTTTCCCACAAAGACACAAGATCATTGAATGAGTAAATGTTGGCAGGGGGTCTAATGTAGAGGATTTTATTCAAGGTTCTCAGATCATCCACCGCTTTGATAGTATAGGTCGCAATATCATCTTCCCTGTTATAAATTACTGTAGTTCATGTCATATGATGAAACTGGTTAGATTCAAACAATGCTTTTGTGAAACCTGAAATCATCATACTAATGCTTCAAACACCAGAAATACATCTATAATATTTGCAACCATTTATAGTTTATATGACAATTTACACCAACTCTAGCCTCTTGAAAATATTGATCAATCTCATATAATCATGCTTCAAATTTATAACTGCATTCCTGAAGTCAATCTGCTTTTACCTTTTGGAGTCCCATCTCCTAAGATGACCACTTTATCCCTTGGGGGACCTATGGCTCCAGGCTGTGAGAAGGTGGAAAGGTAGTGGTCAGCGAAAAAATTGGATGATACATAGGTGTATGGAATTCCTTCAGCTTCAACAATTCGACGGATATTAGCCTTTGTGGCAAAGGCTGTTTTCGCTGGCTCAACAGGATGGACACGATCAACATCATTTCCAAATTCTGAAGGGAAGAATCTCTGCATAACATCAAACACTTCCAGAACAGGTTACAGAGTTCATAAAAAATCAATCTTACTAAATGCCTCAGTGATTCATAGTATAAATTCTGTAAACTTGGACGAATTGAATGCTGCAAATACCCATTTTACTACCTTAACATTTCCAGCTTCTTTAATTGCAGCGATAATCTTGACTTGATCAACCAATTGAGCCCGGGATATCGTTGATATGACCACGTCCACTTGCTTTACTGCATTCACCAGACTGTCGTGATAGTGCACATCTCCCTGCATAACCAAACATAAAAAGAATTAAGAAATTCTAACTATAGAAAAATCGGCGGGAAATTGAAAGACGAAAAAAAAAAAAGAGAGAGAAAAAACTGGAAGGCGTTACCCACGATAAGGAAATTGACAGCGAGGTTCTTGAAATTCTCGACGATTTTCGATTTAGAGGGATTAGAGAGAGTTGACTCTCTCACAAGCGCGAATGTCGGGTGTCCGGCTTTCGCGCTTGCTTCCACCATGAATTTCCCTATATATCCAGTCCCACCGATAATCAGAATCTTGCTTTTCGTTGCCATTACTGAAACTCCAATCAAAATCGGAGCTTTTTTTTTTCCTTTTTATTAAATCTTAGAAGTACTGAATACCGATGAACTTGTGTTCTTTCTTTCGAGCACTGTGTCCAGTGTTTAATGACGTAATTGCCCTTCTGATTTGATTAATTTCTCTATTTGGTTTTAGGGTTCATCTTAATTTAAAGGACAGTGTCGTTAGGCTGGTTCATCATAAACAGAAAACAAACTTTCAGTATCATCATCTGAAAAATTGGAGCCAGTAATCCTCTGTTGAATCATCTTGGCTGATTGCTTTGGCTTATTTGGGCAATTTTTGGCAAAACGACCTGTGCCCAGACTCTTAGCCAGACTCTTTCCATAAGCGTGAAC
>WYDK02000051.1:4348344-4364261 GCA_009867345.2 Toxicodendron radicans
TCCCATCTAATAGCCATATAAACATGATACGCTGAAGGCTATTTAGTGAATATATATAATTTGTGAAACAGCTAAGCCCCAATGTGCTCACATTTTCTTTTTGTGTCTGTATTTCTACATAAACTGCACTTAATTTGGATTCAATTATCTCCTTAATTATTTTAATTTAATATATCTAATTTATTTTCTTTCCTTTCCAGTGAACCAAACGTTTAAGGATTTCATTCATCCCATGCCAAGGCAGGGGAATCATGCCATTGAAGGCCCAACTGCACAAATTCAGGATCCACATCCAGATCAAGGCATTGAACGTCTAACTGCCCAAATTCCAGATCCCCAACCAAACCATGAAGATTGACATTTTCTTACCGACAAGCCAATCTTTCAATCATCAGGGCAAATTTTTGTTTCATCTCAGATTAGGCGGTGGTAGCCTCTGTTTTTGCACCTGAAATGGCCTAAACAGTAGAAACTTTGTTTATACTGTAAATATGCTAATGGTATATAGAAGTTTTGGATTGCAAACTGAACTCCAGATCTTAATGAAAATCTGCTGAATGGCTTAGTTTTTCGACTACTGCCTTGGTTTCTATTGTAGTGAATGGAAGATCCCTGCTGTAAATTTTAAACAGTTCATCTATTAATAGTTTCTTATAGCTTTAATATTTTTCACTACTGCATTTTTTTTTTCCCATTTTATGAGCATTGAACATATTACCAGAATGTTGCATAAAAATTCAAGAGTGAATTTCCCAGGCCTTAACAACAAAACAAATATTAGAACTTGCACAATGATCCTGTCAATGGTATAGATCGAATAAGAACCTTCGGGCTTATAGGGTGTTTAACGGATCCTGTGAATTAGTTGAGGTGTACGCAAGTTGGTCCGGATATCCCGATTACTAAAAAAAAAAAAAAAAAAAAAAGATCTGCCTCAAGTAATTTTTTTCTTTTATTTACAATTATGAATCAAGAAGAATTAGCATAGGCCTTCCGCAAAAATTTAGACTGGGGTTGCTTTAACCTTTCAAGTTTGAAGGCGATGAATCTCTCAACTCTGATGAGGTGTTGAGTTTTCTAGGCTTGGAATTAGTTTGCTTATATTGACTGCAGGAACTGTAAAAATGCATCTGGTTTAACCATCTGTTTTAGCTCTACCTGTTACATAACCAAATGAAACAAAATTTAACGGCAGAACAAAATTAGCAGTAAAGGATAAAGGGTTTAGGGAACTGACCATTAAGGATTTGTTTTCGTCTTTGAGTTTTTCACATTCCTCAGCAAGACTCAATAGCTCATCCCTGAGCATGGAACTCTGAGTTTTAACCTCCTGCATTTGTGCTTGTAATATTTTGATTTCTTCCTGGAATCCAAAACTTGAATTAGCGTCGAGCCATAAATGAATCAACTGAATCTTTTTTACCGATATTTTGACTACTTACACAACATCAAAGCATTATAAAAAACACAGCTCTCTTAACAAGTAATGGTCTGTTCCTAACATCTATAAAGCAAGGAATCTGATCAGAGATGGAGAGAGTTATATTTCCCAATTAATATCATTTTTCAGAATATAGCAAGATATGCTGTTACCGGCAACTAAGAATCAATACAAAATGGAAAATCATACCTATGTTCGGCCTTGCAACTAGCAGAAAGAGTTTAGCAGAAATTGTCACATGAAGAAATGCAAATATATCATGTACATACCTTTTTGCGCATTCTTGACCTCTTTGCTGACTCCCTATTAGATTGCCTCTTCCTATCTTTTCTCAATTCAAGCTTCTCCTGCCCAAGGAAGGAAAGAAAGTCAGCAGATAAAATCAAAAGTAAATTGAGAGAACAACCAGACAATAGAGTAGGACTTTCATCACTCAAATTAATTTTCACAGAAGAAAAAAAATAATCACCATATGTTGAGGTAGAGGACAGATGTCATTTTCAAAAATAAGAAACAAGTGTAAATTTAAAGAATGAAATTGGCACTTACATGATGAATTGCATACAATAAGAAAACACAGAAATGCAAAAACATCCTGTTTTCAGATCTATCACACAAATATAACTAAGTGCACGGTATGTTGAAGTGTAGACATTTTGCATGTTCCGAAACATGGAGAACAAACGAGGTGAAAATTGTGAAGCTTTGAATCAGGCACACCTGCATGAAGTTTTGCTATCGAGTGACCAATAACATAGCACAAAATTTATCAGTCAGTGTAAAAAGTTATAATGTGCAACTTATCCGCAAACTTGCATTTGATCTCACCTTTGTTAGCGTAGTTCCAGTACCTAAAATTATCCGCAAACTTGGAGTTGTTTTGGCCTTTTTTTCTGCAGATTCCTGCAACTGCAAATCCGGATTTGCGATACTATGCTGGAGAATGACATTTTTCTGTGAAAAACAAGAGAGAGAGACTTGGAATATGAGTAAAACCACCATATTTCAGACAATATTAGAAGCATTAAAGTAGTTTGCTAAACTATTCAACAAGAAAATCAGAGACAGCCACATACTTGGTCAATGTCTTCGCTTTCATCTAATAAACCCTGATCACTTACATTTGCAGCACTATATAGAAACAAAATCAAATACAAAATAAATAAATAAAAAATGCTTCAATAATTGAACAAAGCAATTCAAAAATTGTAACCCAAAGGAATATGAAATGAAAGAAGATCATCATAAAGAGAGGGAAAAAGCAGTACCCTTTACAATCTGAAGCTGCCTTCCTAATTTCACCTGCTGTATTAGCATTACTCAATAACATATTCTCAGAGTTGTTCTTGCAATTTCTCCCCAAATTGATGTTCTTTTCGTGGGAAACTCTTTCTCCTCTTCCTGGAATTGTCAATGGGGCATCCTGAACATAACCCATTAATCTTCAGTTCAAAACTTGACAGTTCAAAAACCACAAATTCGGTAATTGAAAATTGAAAAATGGATTACCCCAAGTCCAACAACATTAGGAGACGCATCAAGGCCGCTCTGATAACACTGATCAGGACTCTCAAATGGGGGCTGCTGCTGCATTGCTTCAAACATTAACGCTACAACGAACAAGATAGGTTTTTGAGAATGCTTAATGGGAATTTATTATCATTAATTGATAATAATCGTACTTAATTAGTAAAATAAAATATTAAGAAACCAAATTGTAGTCAAATTCTGAGTTGTAATCTCCATGTTGCAGCAGGGATCAAGCGAAGTCTACGTTTAAAGTTTTATTATTATAAATAATAATTACATTGAAATCTGGATTTATTATACCCTAATCAACATCCTAAGGAAATCGTAAATTGTAATAAATAAATAGTGAATTTGTGCTTAGTTGGCAAGTGGGGGTGTTTGGTATTCATGAAACTTTTGAGAAGAAAATTATTAATATCATCACGCTTCTCCAGATTCGAGGACCAAACTTTAGTATTTCTTTATTCATATAAGATAAGAGAAGAAGATCTCCATGCTTTCTCTCTTCACAGTTTGCATATACTGACAAACACCTACACTCATACTCAAATAATAACAATTCATTTCAATTATTTCCCCTCTTCCATCCAAAAACTCATTCAATCATAGCCTTATAAAAATACCAATCATTATATAAAGTTATCAAATTTCTATCATATTTATATACATTTTACATTGAATGAAACATGGTTGAGTATCCTGATTAAATTATGTATTATCTATTTTTAGAGGGTTTTTTGTATGGCAGATGTGTATAAAATCAGTTAATGAGTGGAGTTTCATGTATTTATTACTGTTAAAGCATGAATACATGTTTTAATTTTGTATTGTTAAAAAAAAGTAGTAAATTATGAATTAAAATTATAAGTAATAAATGTTAAACTCATTGTTTCTTAACAGTAATCATATATTTTCTAAAAGCAAGTCAATCAATTGGATCACTTGTTCAGCTTTAGCTACTAATTTCAGAGATAGATTTTATGTTTCTTCTTTAATTGTGCTTTTCTCTTTATTTATTCATTCTCTTTCCTCATTGGACTCTCAGAAAAGGACAGTAGTTTCACGCTTTCAGCACTACTTCCAGCTTTCATTTTTTTTTTTTTTTTTTTGCTTTATTTTTTGGTATCAGACAGGACCAAACCAACAGAAACATAACTTAACATACATGCCACAAGCAAAATCAATGTGAGTTTCACTTTCAGTTACAGTTTCAGACAAGGCAACTCACACATTTCTCCACTTCCAGGTGCTTTTAATTTGCTTTACTAATGGCTACCTTGTATTTTTGGTGGTGACATTATCTTCTTCCTGCTGTAATGAAGTCTTGTCTTGAATCTCCTCTTTAACAAGGCAAGTGGATCTCTTTGATTCTCATTTTTTGGTAATGGGTTTGTTTTATTTTTTCATTTCCCCTTTGATTTGCTGCTTTTCTTTGATGGGTCTGGTTTGTTTTCCCATTTTCTGGATTTCTTGATTTGTTTTGCATGCTTCTCTACTTTATTTATGTTGCTTATCATGGTTTGGATAATTTTAGTTGGTGCATGAAATGGTTTCTCTTTGCAATTTTTGTCCTTTTGTTTCTGGATTTACCTATGAATTTGATTTGCTTTATTGAGTGGTTCATTTTGTCATTGTGTGTAATGCTTTCTCATACATCTTTTTTTTTTTCTTTTCTTTGTTCAATTTCACAGTTGACTGTGAGTCTGTGCTCTTGTTTTCTAATCTAAACAATAGGTGCTGAAAATCCATTTACTCCACAAACAAAAATCTTGACTCTGGCTGTTGCTTTTATGCAATCCTAACATCTATTAACACCAAAAAAAAAAAAAAAAAAATGCAATTTTGCTATGGGATCTGGAGCTTACTGTGATGAATTGTGAACCTCTTCATCATCTTTGCCTCGTAAGTTAACCATATTTAGGATCAGGACTCAACTTATTTTTAGGATTGTGAATCTCAAATATCTTGTTTCCCCAGTTATAAACATTATCGTTACTGTTCCCAGTTTACCTATTGGCAACACGAGGAGGGAAGTAGGGGCATATGGCAAATTGTCAATTTGCCTCCTAATTAAGTTTTTTTTGTGTAGACTTTAAGTTTCTGATATTTGTGCCTACTATTTATCTGAGCAATGTAGCATTTCACTTACCATTGAAAAGGATGCCCACCACATTGATATTATTGAAGTTGATGCATATCCCAATATAATAGAGGTGGTTCACTGAGTTACTGACCTAGGGAAAGTCAGCTGATATGAACTATTCATCTGGCTCTAAATCCAATAATTAGAAAATTTTGCAAAGAAGGATGTGAGGCAAAAAGAGTTTTGTGATTGAGGTTAGGCCCAGTTGCTGTGATTGAACAGGAGATGTGGCCCTGCAATATAGTGAATCCGTGAAATAGAAAATTGAGATGTTATGGTGTGAAAATTAACTTGACAACTTGAAGGTTTTGCATTAAGAAGTTTTAGACTGCTCAAAGACAAGGTGGCTCCCACTGTCTATGTGATAGATTGTACCTTTATTTCAAAAGGTAGGAATACAAGGTGAGGTTGAAATGCTGTCTAAGATTATTACTTGGCAATAATGATAGTGGTGGTGAATTGTTGACGAAAATAGTTTAGGTTTATTGATAGTTCTTATTAAAGTTACTCTTGGATTTGATTTCATGAGTGCTCCTTGTCATGGTTTTTGTGCCTACAACCATTTTTTTTTTACTAGTCATAGTTGTACTCTCTTGCAGGTTGGAACTGGTATCACTGTTTCCTAGTTTCACTCTCAAACATGATGTTGGGACCAAAGAATGGATGGAACTCTGTTGTACCTCTTCGTTTACGAGGCAGTTCGGCCACCCGTTTTTGCATGTTCCCAAAAGTGAAGTCAGCAGGCTTTAGTCCAGGAAACACGCCTGTCTATTTGAATGTTTATGACTTGACACCAATCAATGGCTATGTCTACTGGGCAGGCGTTGGTATTTTTCACACTGGGGTTGAAGGTTAGCTTACACTCTTTTCTTGACCTCAAAGTTGGTTTTAAAATTGTTTTGTTTTAATTAAAACTTTCTCTTGTTAGTCCAAGATCATCCATCATTAGATGCTTCACGTTGTCACTGGGTTTCTACTGGTAATTGTGTGAATCATGTCTTTCCATTTTCCCTTTACATGAGGCTATCTCTTGTCATTCCCTCAATACTCATTCATGGACATGTTTTATCTGAATCACATCATTCCTGAGTTTACACTGGTAGTCAAATCATCTCTGAATCCGATTGTTTCGCTTCACACTATGGTCCCGAAACATTTTGATATCTCGGTGATACATTTATTAGGAAAGCATCCTTACTTCTTTCTCTCTAAAGTAGATGTTTCCCATCCCTAAGGCAAAATTATGGGCTCTCCGGCAGGCATGCATGTATCACATGCAACACACACACACACATTTAGACCTATGTTCTTCAGAAAAAGTAAGGCATGGAATCCAGATTGATCTTCTTGTCATAAATCTAAAGTAATCTATTTATCTTAGAAGTGTTTAATCGGCTCTCTGTGTTTTCTTCTTTAATCATGCAATCTCAGGATTTTGCAAGTGGTTTCTGACTGTTTCTACTCATTTTCACAGTCCATGGTATAGAATATGCCTTTGGAGCACATGACTACCCAACAAGTGGTGTCTTTGAGGTTGAACCACGACAGTGCCCTGGCTTCAGGTTTAGAAAGTCAATATTCATGGGAACAACATGCTTGGATCCTATTGAGCTTAGAGAGTTCATGGAGCGCCAGTCTGCAAACTACAATGGTGATGCATATCATTTGATTGCTAAGAACTGCAACCATTTCTGCGAGGATATATGTTATAAGCTAACAGGGAACCCAATTCCAAAATGGGTAAATCGTCTTGCAAGAATAGGTATTTGACATGTATCTTTTCTTCATTTCACAACATATTTGGACCAGGAATTTGTTGGATCAATGTGTCTAAGACATTTCAGGACTTGAGAAATGAATGATTGAAACCCAGTCATTGCTCCATGTTACCTCTCCAGTTTGTGGCAGAATTATCCTGTACTCTTTAAGTCTGAACATTATTCTACCTAATTTTCTCAAGGAAAATGAAACTTGTACTTAGGGTAGTTCATCAAGCATGGAAATTCATAAGCCTTCAGAAGTACTCGAGGCCACCCATACATCATTCTTTGGTCTATTAACTATTACTAGATTTAGTAATATATATAACTTCAAAGTGAATGTGATTAAAAGTATCTCAGCACCTACTTAGGAAAGTTTAGTTTTGGGTATTGAGGAGACATATTGCTGTTACATGCCCCTCCTATGGTTCTACAGACCTCATAATTTTGCATCTCCTATAAACCGTTATCTTGGATCATTAAATTTATTTCTTGCTGCGTTTTTTTGTCTTCCTTGTAGGTTCACTATGCAACTGCATACTTCCCGAAGCCCTTAAATCTACCACTGTGCAACATGACCCTAATTTCCAAGGATGTGAAAGTGAGAAGAAGAGACTAAGAACTGCTTTCAGTTGCTGGTCATCAATCTCAATGCCTCATAAGGAAGTCTCAATATCTTCATTGTTTCTGCACTCTCACTACAAAGGCTGCCTACCGCCGTGGGAATTGAAGAGGTCTGCAAGTGGCTCAATGAAGAAACTATCTAAAAATGGCTCAATGAAGAAACTATAACACTTACATTTCCATGCATATCAATTGTAGAAGTACCAATTTCAGCATCTCCCCTGAAATTCGGATCCGGTGGATGATATCACCTCCTGTCTTATGTGAGCCTCTGAAATCTGTCAAGTTTGTGATTCTAAATGTGAAAACAGAGGGCTTTACTCATGTTTTTCCTGTTTTCTAACATGTGTGGAGTTTGCTAGTTCTCTTTATAATGTGTAACAAACGGAGTCATGTACTCATTCTTCATCGTGTAATGTATCACCATTTATTACTGGAATATTTTCATGAGATTTCTCATCTACATTCCCACATGTCAATGTGATTTCTAAGCTGTTGCATTGAAAATACAATACAAGCAATTTAATAAATATTATTACTTGTATATCTTGTGAAGTGGTAGTGTGATACACAAAGTAGCCAAAGACAAAACTCTGACAGAGACATGGTGCCATTTAGTTTAAACAATACGGTGCGGTTTGTAAAGATTTTTGGTGAAACGACAACGTTTACCGGAACAACACACGATTCTTCAGACATGCCAGCCATTTTCAAACTAACTACAGCTCAAAAGCAAAGCCTAGTCAACTCAGGCTTCTTAGAGACACCCAACATCCATTTACCATTTCCATTTCACCTTTTTTGTTTTTCTTGTTTATAGCATAGCTTAGAACATTCACAAAAACTTGTACAAAATTTTCACAATCGCTTTTTCATTTTTTAATCTTTTCACACCATTATTTCATAATTCTACTTTCTTTGTGTTTTTTTTCTTTTTTGAAGTAGAGCATAGAATTCAAGAATCCTTACTCAATTTTGTTACTTTCCCAGAGTGATAATTTGTTCTAAAAGAAAATTTCAGTTTCAAGATTGAATTTTTATGGGTAAAGGAGGTGGGTGTGTGCCAAGTAAGAAAAGTCTACCAGATGATCAAGATCATCCTAACCCAGATAGGCATGGTCCTAATCTTGTTCAAGAGCAACTTCCAGCAACAAACACAACAACCCCACTTCAAAACAACAACATACAAGCAATCAAGAAGCTGAAAATTTTCATTGTTTTTTACTCAATGTATGGCCATATAGAGTGGTTGGCGAGAAGGATAAAGAAAGGAGTTGACTCCATTGATGGAGTTGAAGGGGTTTTGTATAGAGTCCCTGAGACTTTGCCAGTGGAGATTTTGGAGCAGATGAGAGTACCCCAGAAGGGTGACGATGTGCCTGTGATAAGTATTGATGAGTTGGTTCTGGCTGATGGGTTGTTGTTTGGGTTCCCAACTAGGTTTGGCTCCATGGCGGCTCAAATGAAGACCTTTTTTGACTCTACATTTCCATTGTGGGAGGATCAAAGACTTGCAGGCGTGCCTGCTGGGTTCTTTGTGAGTACTGGGACTCAGGGTGGTGGACAAGAAACTACTGCGTAAGTACATTGTTTAGTTTTTATTTATTTATTTAATTTTTTGTTTGTGATATTAGATAACCGATGTTTGATTATGGTAGTTTTTTTCCAAAGAAATATTTGTTTGAGTATTCTGTTCTTGATGGCATTGATTCATTTTGGTTGAATTAGGTAAACCGGAAGTTAACATGGGAAAAGATTAGAGTTATATTCATATATCCCATAGTTTTAAGTTGCAAGGGTACTATGCTTTCTTGGATGATTTTGATTATTGTGAGTGGATATCAAACAAGAAAAATGAGATAGAACCTTTATATATTTGTGGATTGCTCATGAAAAAAATTTTAATATTTGAAAAATCTTTCCCCGATTATGCTGCTTAGGTCTTTGAATTACTTGTATGGAGAGAGAAGAAAATGAATTGACAGCAGTTTCGACTTGTCTACCAACTATTGAGGTTGCAAAGTCTTCAAGTTACCCTCTTGGTTACATCTCAGATTCCTTTGTATTATTTAGATGAAAACAATGTGGATTTCTTGAGGTTATAAATGGCTATTACTGAGTTATCTTCCTGGCAAAGCAGGGTCTTGAGGTACTCCTAAAAGTATTTGATAGTTAAATGAAAATTAGGTGAAAACTGTTTATCCTGTTGAGTATAATGAATTATAACACTTTTAGAGCAGTATCTAGATGTTGTGGGCTTAGGGTTTCATTTCCCTGTTTGTCTTGTTTTCTGTGCTCAATGTCTCAAACTTGTTTAAAGTCTAGATAAAAGACAATGTTCAGTGAAGCTTGAGAATGAAAAATTTTCTTGTAAGCTTTATTTCATGTGACACTACCAGACAAATATGACTCTTTCAGGTAAGAAGAAATATTATACTATCAGTAGTTACTGTTAACAGCAGTGTAAGTACGAAGTTGGGTTGGAAACAGATTTATTAACATCTACAGAAAGTTCCCGAGTGTTGTAGACTCTTATTTTTATGCACAGCCTTAAAATCTTCTCATTAATGGGACTTATCATAATTGTTTATTTGAGGATTCCAACTCAAGGAATGTAAGCTTTACTCAGGTCATCAGTCATATAGTCTGTTTATTTGTCTAAGAATGCTATGGTTGTTATCCAGACCTAATAAAAATTGTACTCTAGGTTTTTGTTCTATCAACTTTTTTTATTTTTCGCAAGTGCTTAAAGTTGAATTCATAATTATGCCATTTTTGCTTGCCTGAATTCAGTAAGTTAAGAAATCTGCAGACAGACTTGATGATTGATGGACTTCCACCATAGACTATAAACCAATATACCAGTGAAAGTGTTAAAAATGAGTGCCCTGTTCAGGAAACTTTCCTATTTATGCTTTGGCTGTTTCAACATTTCAATCCAAATAATTTGTTGTGATCATATTGCAGCTGGACGGCAATCACTCAGTTAGCCCACCACGGGATGCTCTATGTTCCCATCGGTTACACCTTTGGCGCTGGAATGTTCAAAATGGACTCACTAAGAGGAGGGTCTCCATATGGTGCGGGAGTTTTTTCTGGTGATGGCTCAAGAGAACCAAGTGAAACAGAGTTGGCTCTAGCTGAGCATCAGGGAAAATACATGGCTGCAATTGTCAAGAGGTTCGGCCATCCTAGTGTCAGCCTCAAGTAGCCCTGCCAAGTCCACATTTATGTTCCATCTCACCATTGTTCTTTGTTGATTGCACATACACTTGTTTAGTTTGTTCCGCGATCATCTTCTGTTATCATCTGTTAATAGATTTTAGATAGTTGAGGTAGCCTATCATTTTTCGGTTTGTACCTTTTAACATACATTTGATTCCCATTTTGAGTTGATTATAAAGATCTTCTCAGTTCAAATCGTTGAATTTATTTTTGTACATATCTCAAAGTTTTTGTGTGGTTGTATTTACTTCGTTATCAATAAAATTGTGGGTTGTGTTCTTTTGTAACTTATGTTGAAGCTCGGATGCTCTGAGCTGAGATTGTGTTTGGAAGAAATGTCATACTTTATATTCAGAACAGGAAAAAGAAAAAAAAGGACAGAGGAGAGATGCACAAACATATTTTCTTCACCCCATAAAGATAACAGGAAATACACTGAGTAGAGTCCCCGAGTCTAGAGCTTCTCTCAATTGATTGACATCAAAATAAAGAAAAATAATGTTGTCCCCGGCCAATATCACAAACATGTCACAAAGTTACAGCAGCATACAAACATCTTCTGTGTGCTTTTGCATGATTCTGAGAACTTGTCACAAAAGCACACAAGAAATGGAAGAACCCTTGCGACCAAATATACAGCCCCTGAATTTAAAGTAAATTTAGTGTTTTTCAACACAAGAGGCATCTACATGCATCGAGTGAAGAAGGTCTGCCCCACGTATCCACCAGCCATTGCCCTTCTAACATTGGATTCAAACAGCTTTGGGTTATCCCTTAAAACAGCAGCTGCTTCGTGATTGAGGGGATCCTCATAGTTGGGTTGCTGCACACAAATACAAAGTCTAAGTAGAATGCGAACAAATTAAATACAGGAACTGGTTGTGACTGAAGAATCAATACCGTAAAAAGATGAAACAGTCCATAGATAATAGTGTTTATATTCAGAACAGGTTTCCAATCTTCTCTTAGGATGTTGAGGCAAACATTTCCCTCCAAGTCGATATTAGGGTGGTACACCTGCAAATTCAATCCACAATTATAAGTGCCTTTCACATGTGCCTAGCAAACAGGCAACATTGTTGAAAACAAATAAAGAACGAACAGGAACTAAAAAGATTAGATTAGTTACCTTTGTCTTGCACTTGACCTTTGGTGCTTCATGAGGGTAGATGGGGGACACTTGAAAAGAGAACAAAAATGTACCACCTCTGCGACAAAAATTAAAAACTAGGTAAGTATCTGTCACTTGCAAAGTTAAACTCAACTTATAACAATATAAAGCAAAATAATTGAGACCAAGAGAAAATTTTCCTAGGAGATAAAGATTGTGCTCATAGTGGAGAAAAAATCAGGTTTTAGGCCCCTGAATACGCTCTCCAGCACCATTATTGGACACAAGACATACCTGATTGTCAAAACCTACAGCACATTTAAACTAATTGTGCTCCCAAAACGTAAAATTCATATAGGTTCTCAACCCTTGTATAGAAGTTTTGCTTCAAATAACAAATACTTTTTTATCAGACAGTAGATATCTGAAGAAAAAAAAATAATGAAAGGAAGAAGGAATGAGCAAGGTATACTTACAGATAATATCCTTCATCGGGCCTAATGGTAACCTCAAAGTTCATTAAGTCATCCTTGCCATTGGGAAATACAATACCACAAGTTTTTGGTAGGTTCAATTCGCTGATGTCTACAGAAGATGAGAAGCACCAAAAATTAAGACAAAGTTGACTCAGTGCAAACTTCAAATAGACAATTAAAATAAGGTTAATCAAGCAAAACTTAGGTACAAGTAGGTGGATATCAATTCATACATACGGCAGGTAATATTAGGTTTCAAGAATTGATGGGAAATGTATACATAATTTTAACCATTTCAAATAGAAATGGAAAATAGTCTGCCACTGAAAAACTTCTCAAGAAAAAACAATAGCCAGGAATACTAGTCTATAAGATTTTAATGAAGCCGGTTTAGTAGTGAAAAGATAAGATCAAACTGCGACTGTTGACAGATTTTACAGAAGTTAAAAACGATCGGTTTTCTCCCCCCAAGCTCGCTGATAATTATATGATGCATCAATAAACAAACTGGAATATGAATTAATATAACAAGGCCTCTGATAATATAACAGTCGTACAATCTTATTTGACAGACAACCTTTATGAAGACGTAACTCCCCAGCACTCTGCTTCTTGATCAGTGACTTCCCATTGGCATTGGCATTTTCAGCAATTTCCCTCTGCTTTTCCTTGACTTTGAATAGCTTAATCATTTTTCCTACAGATCAAAGCCCCAGAGTGTCAAAGACACGCCTATTATATGCATATAATACACTTACACATACACACTCCCTTAGTAGCAAAGACATTAAAGTCACAGACAACCAACATAAACTTCAGCAACATACAACCATTAATTACTAAGGGCATGAGAGCATACACAAAATAAACAAACTAGTCTAGTACAATGCCCATAATTTTCAAAGTCCACTGCCAAACAGGCAATGATTTAGGCAGAAAACATTCCCAGTCTGTAGAGTAACAAACTGTGATCAAACTGTGATCATACATTGCAAGTCTTTGTTTTATGTCAAATTGGTATTATAAAAAGGCAAAAGAAATATTTTTTGAAAAATTCAGCTCCAACAACATTCCAGAGCAAAACACGAAAAAGAAATACCAAATCCAAGGAGTAAAGTTCAAGAGTGAAACTAAAGTAAACACGGTTGACAAAGGTTAACTTCGAAGTGAACTCAACTGGAAAAAAAAAATATTGTTAATTAAAAATAAAGAAACCTAAATTGAACATCTAAACCCATAAAAATAATTCACTGAAGAATAATAAAAACTGTTTCCCATCACGAACTACCAAGATCAAAAACAAAAACACAGTTTTCATCACTTAAAACAATTCACATCTCCACACAAAAACTTAACTCGCCGAGATCATAAAAACTCCAAAAAGCTAACAACTTTAACCAGTCAATCACTAAAAACAAAACATACAAATCAACCCAAAAAAAACTCAAGTAAAAAAAAACCCCAGATCAAAATCATCAACCAACCCACAACCGAAAACCGAGAACCCATCAAGAAACAAAACAAAACAAATCAAAATTCAGAAAAATCAGCTGCCTCACGCTAAGAGGTGGATCAGGTTAGCTCGCTACAGCACGTGAAATTAAACAGCAAAAAAGGCAAGTAAAACGCAGAGATCGGAGAAGAACGTTAAGGGTTTACCTGCTCAAGACAAACGCTAAAAAGCGCTCTTTCTGGTAACAACTGGGTCTGGTTTAGATAAGCACAACACGAGACGAGAGAGAGAGAGAGAGTGTTTGCGTAGAATCTGAAACGAAAGCGTGTAGGGAGTGTTTTTGTTTTTCTCGTTTTTGCGCTTTTATAATATTAATTAATTAATTAATAATGATAATAATAATAATTAGCCGCTGCTTTTTACTTTCTTTCTGTTTCTCTCTCTGTCAATTATCGTCATCCACATTTCAACAAAAAAGAGGTCTTTCTTTAATTCCCTGCCGCGCGACGGCTTTTGTTATTGGGTGCTGACTAATCGGGGATTGCCACGTGTTTATAAACAGTTTAGATCTTGTTTAAAAAGAGGATGGTTAGTTGATTGGACGCGTGTCGAGTGTGGAATGTTGGATGGGATAACATGTGATCGGACACACCATTGGCGTGGTGAATTCCTGATGTGACTGAGAGATCACCGGGAACTGGAAGTAAAGGTTACCCCTCTTTGATAATGAAGTAATCTTTCTTACCTATTGTCACAGCCAGAAACTGGAGGGGAACACAGATTGGATTAATACGGATTATCAATTAGGTGGACGGACTTCCTTTTTATATGCCTAAACCTTTCTGATGTCCTTTTAAGGTAGGATTTGTTACATTACACAAATTAAGGGTGTGTTTAGAAATTGCAGTATAATTATTAAGGTAATAATTACACATCTTAGTAATTATATAATATTTTAAAATATATGGCATGTTTGGATGTCATATCATAATTATATCTGAATTATCAATATCATGTTTGGTAGGATAATTGATAATTACACAAAAAATAAAATTATTAATACCAAATATTTAAAATTAATATTATTTATTAACAAATATTTAAAATAGATATTATTAACTAACAAATATTTTATCAACAACTATAATACTTTTATAAAATAAATAAAATTTTAATTATAATTAAAATAAAAAACTAAAAACTCTTTTAAATTAAAAAAAAAATCATATGACTTGGAGAGTGTAATTAAAAAATATTTTGGTAATTAAAAAATATTTTATTTTTATTTTTTTGAATTAAAATATTTTGTAACTAAAAAATATTTTGTAATTAAAAAATATTTTGGTAATTAAAAAATATTTTATTTTTATTTTTTTGAATTAAAATATTTTGTAATTAAAAAATATTTTGGTAATTAAAAAATATTTTATTTTTATTTTTTGGTATTAAAATATTTTGTAATTACACAATGTAATTACACCCAATTCACAACTCTCCCATGAGAATTGGAGAGTGTAAATGAACATCTCCAATTACCATCAATTAAAATCCAACCAAGTAATTACTTGGTTTAACAAACATGTTTAACCTAGTAATTCCCACTAATTACACTGAAATCCAATTATCAGGTGGCTTTCCAAACGGACCCTTAATAAATTTTTTCTTCACAATCGTGGCATGATAGTTCATAATTAGTTAGTTCATAAATTAGTCAGACGGATCCCATTAGATCAATTGTAAATTGACTAATTATGAACTATCACGTCGTGATTGTGAGCAAAAATTTATGAAATTGAGTTATAAATCTAGTATTACCCATTATGAATATATGGAATTCAAATATTGAAGATGATGAAGGAAACAAATAAGTAAATCCATTCATAATAAACAAACAACGATCTGCCAAAAGCAAATAAGTGAATACAGTGCATATACCAAAGACTTTAGTTATCTATCAAGTTTCATTGTAAGGAGAGTGTCCAATTTCTGGAGAGTTCATAAGGGTAAAATATCTTTGGCAGCAAAATATCAAGTTTCATTGTAAGGAGAGTGTCCAATTTCTGGAGAGTTCATAAGGGCAAAATATCTTTGGCAGCAAAATATCTTTGGGAATCCAATGCCAAGGAGCACACGACAAATTAGAAGTAGCTTTTC
>WYDK02000051.1:4388342-4404918 GCA_009867345.2 Toxicodendron radicans
TCACCAGCTTGGCTGAATTAAGCAGCAGCTCATTCATGGAAATTCCTTCGTTCTACTTTTTATCAATTTCAATTGATATGTTTCTGTTTTCTGAATAAGTTGTCTTGATTGAAGATGTTTGAACTTGAACAGGGTGTCCTTTTTATTTCATAATCTTCTCCATATACCTGTAAATAATACCTTCTTCGTGCTGTTTGACACAACTAACTGCAAACTACTTGAAGAGTACCAATTGGATGACACAACTAACTGCAAACTACTTGAAATAGTAAGAGACTAAACCCAGATAATTCTAAGAGACTGTCTTTCCATTGGTATTGGAGAGGAAGACCATGGAAATTGGGGAAAGTGTGATAATGGATGTGGGTGTGAAAATGGAAATTGAGGAAGTGATAACGGACGTGGGTGTGTGACAATGGAAATTGTCCTCAATTTACATTTCCACATTCGCATCCGTTATGACTTCTTCAATTTCCATTGTCACACCCACATCAAAATTAGCCATAGTCGGGGCAATCATAATCATAACATCGACTACAATAGGAGTTTATTAACAACAGAGAGACTTCAAAGCTGGGATAATTTCTGGAAGCAACCATCTTCCTCAACAGCATTCAACCTGTTCTCTCTGGTAATGAATTACATTTGAATTCCATCAAAGTGTTGTAAAAATGATACAGAAATTGTTCCGTTTTGTTTTGCAGGGGTAGCAGTTGGTGCAGGGTGGCAGGTTTTGGTTGCTTGAGTTCCACCCACCAAACCACTAACATGAGCTTTTGATCAACGAGCTTATATATTTCTTCTTGTCGCTCCTGAAATTGGAAGAAAAGAAGTGAGCATAAGTTGGACTGAAGAGTGAAGACTAAATATATCGTTCAGCAATTGACATAAAGCAACTCTGCTTTCAAATAACTTGCAGTTTGTCTTCTCTTGAAGAACAAAGGAACCGACCAATCTCTTCTGTTTCTCCCTTCAGCATTGTAGATCGATTTGCAAAGCCAACTTCTATCAGGTCCTGATCCGACGTGGCTCTAGTATTTAAAAGATCTGGGCTGGAGCTTGTATTAAATACACGCCAGCAAGCTCGGCCCAAAACGGGTTTTGACATCCCTTAAATTAGAACTTTATTGAAATATTAATAGGATGACTAAAATACCCTTTATCGAAATGTAGACGATTTAACATTTGACTGGGATATTTTTGTAAGTGACAAAAACCGAATTTAAATTAAAAAAAAGAAAAAAATAAAAAACTTGGAAAAGAAGCGATGCCATTCTAAAATTTAAGTCTCTCTAAACCCCCCCGTGTTTCTCAATCTCTCTCGCTCTGTAAGGCTCAGTAGTAATGGATATCGATTTCAAGGAATACCATTTGAGCTGCGAACTGCGAGGCCACGAAGACGACGTAAGATCTTCATTAACTACTTTTACTTCTTTTATATTCACAATCTAAATATAATAAATGCAATCAGTCAACCAATTCTCAGTATCTGAAATACTTTAATTTCAACTCAATCGTCATTAACATTCACTTGCATGTATGTGAATGTGTAATCAATCGAGTTAACTCTGGATTTTGACTACAATTTTGATCCAGTTGGAGTTTTCAAGGTGATTGGTGAATTTTCAGGTGCATCAACAGATGCCCTATTGGATATTTGTTGAATTATATACGTTCATTTTATGGGATATGTGTAAAAAATAACACGTAATGTTGCCAAATTAGCGGTTCTTTTAAGTTCAAATTGTAGTAAAAAATTATGACCAGTATGAATAATACCCGCATTGTTTTGAAACTTTAAAACCGGAGCTATTTGATTGCGTGAATATCAGGTTTGTGGTATGTATGAAAAATTGGGAAGAATTTCTTGTCGATCAGGATGTGTTTGTACAAACACTCTGATAATACCTTGAGATTTATATATTTTATTAATTGATTGAATTTGGGTATGATGAATTAGGTTCGGGGGATCTGTGTGTGTGACAATGTGGGTATAGCAACTTCATCAAGAGATAAAACTATCAGGTTCTGGTCTTTAGATGCCTCGGACAAGCGAAAGTATCTTTCTTCTAAATTACTGTTGGGGCATACAAGTTTTGTTGGTCCATTGGCTTGGATTTCACCAAATGAGGAATATCCGGAAGGCGGGCTTGTGTCAGGTGGGATGGATACAATGGTCTTGGTTTGGGACCTGAGAACTGGAGAGAAAGTGCGGACTTTGAAGGGTCATCAGTTGCAAGTCACTGGTATTGCATTGGATGATGAGGATATTGTGTCATCCTCTGTAGATTGGTAAGCTTACATTTCTGACCATTTGTATTTGTGTCATACAATTTTCCTTTTCTCTTTTTGGGATGGTTTCTAGTAGTCTTAATAAGCTTTTTTTTCCTGTCTGTCTTATATTGATTCTGATATCACAAAATTTGGGAAGCTTTAGCTGTGCTCTGCTAGATGAAGTTCATTTCACCAATTATTTATCTGCTTATAGACAAAAAAAAATGTTGTTTTACGTGTTCTCTTTGCCCAAATTTAGTGGAATCTGCAACTGCCTTACTGTGCATTATAAATGTGTGGTAATGCTGAATTGTTAAACTGCTGTTTTAATACAATACAATCTCTTTTGTTACTGGGATTTTCTGCTGCAGTACTTTAAGGCGGTGGAGGAATGGCCAACTTGTTGAGTTCTGGGAGGCACATAATGCACCAATCCAAGCAGTTGTAAAGATGCCTTCTGGCGAGCTTGTTTCAGGTCTTGACGATTATTTTGTTATTAAAGTTTGAGTAGATATTATCCAATTTATACATTTCCTTTTCTTATTTTATACACATTGTCCTCGGGAATCTTTTTTAATTAATGAATTAGAAAGATTATCTTTAGCGTTCAGAGATAAAGATGAAGAGATAGATATACAGAAAGGATAATAGAAGTAGGATGCAACCAGAAACTCATTAGAGAATGAAGTGAGAACAGAATGAGAGGGGAAAAAGAGCCCTAAAGCAGACTTCTTCCCCTTATTTTTAATTTTATTTATTCACCTCTTTTACTCTGACCACTTAGAAACCCTTAATTATGGTTTTCAAAACTTGGAGAATAATAAAAGATCAGTCTAGATACAACTCTTCCTATTATGATAAAGTAAAAATAAAAAATTCCTAAAATTCTACTTCAAATACTTTTTAACAAAATTTTTTTCGAAAATAAATTATTTCTTCAGTCATCATCATATAAACCCTCACATGACTAAGTCAGTTTACATTAATTTAAAGGCTTGATCAATTGATGTGAATCTCACTCCTGTGATCTTCTAGAAACTGCAAATATGATTGGGCCTTCTTAATTGCACCCCTGAATTTGATATGGAAGTTCTGATTAATTGCTATTTAGTATTTGAGCTAAACGATTTTGTAAGTGCATATTGGGTGTTGACTTCATGTTCTACGACATTTCAGGTTCAAGTGACACAACACTAAAACTTTGGAAAGGAAAGACATGTGTACACACTTTTGCTGGGCATACAGGTTTTTCCTCCATCTCATTTACTACATCCTGATAATTCAGCTTTTATTACGTATTCATGTTTATTTGTTTCTATCTTTTAACTGTCTAGAAAGATATTGTGCTTCTCTTTTCATATTGACTGGTGGTAGTAATTGCTCTTACTAGAAGTCAGGAGTGGGAGAAGCTTCTTATGTAGCTATACGGTTCGCAATATTCTAGTGGTTTGTGAATGGAAACATTATGTTGCTACAAATTAGTGCAACAATATAGTAGCACTGCATCTGTTTCATATATTGTCACTACTATGATGTGCCTCTCAAAGATCAATTCAATATGTCTTGTTGCAAGATAGCTAATATTATCTTAAATGTTTATTTATGCATGCATATGTTCTGTGAGCCTGAGGACCATCTTGACACTAGAGAATGAGGTCATAGTTTTATCTATCTTAGGCGAATTGTTAACTAAAAAAGGAAAAAGAGGGTCTCAATCATTTCATTAATTTGTGCAGATACAGTTCGAGGTTTGGCAGTGATGCCTGGTGTCGGAATTCTTTCTGCTTCACATGATTGGTGAGATGTGTTTTTATTTATTTTTGTTATTTCCTGGAATTGATGGTTCTTGCTGGAGTATTCATTTTAATGTCTTTATTTCATTGATTGTCTTGGTGGTGGCATATGTAATGTAGAAAATTAGTGCGGACAAATTAAGAGAAGAGGACGAGAAAAAAATGCAAATCATGTGAATGAGTTCCAATATAATAAACTTATCTAAGAAGAATGTAAGCAGATTCAAAATTTAAATCGTATTGGTTTTTGAGTAAGAGCATGATGCTTGAAGAAAATTGAGGGTATAAATGCTGTTCTCTTGTGAACTTGAATAATTTGAGATGTTGCTTTATTGGACAGTAGACGCTTTCCTTAGCTGTTTTGAATACACTGTTTTCCCCTTTCTTTATCAGTATGGTTGGGGTGCGGGTGTCTGTGCACTTATGTTGCTTTATTGGACAGTAGACGCTTTACTTAGCAGTTTTGAATATACTGTTTACCCCTCTGTTTATCAGTATGGTTGGGGTGGGGGTGTCTGTGCACTTTGACTTTAGATTCACTTCATTGATCAGTTACTAAGCAAAGATAAGTTGCTATATCATCTATTATCAGACATATGAACCAGGCTTCCTCCTGGTGAAATATAACTTGGTTCGTGTATGAGTTTTATGTATTAATTTTCTTTTTCTATTTTCTTAATTTTGCACTTGAATCTTTCTTAATTTGCTGTTTAAAAGACATATCAGTGATATTATTATAATACAGTGTTTCCTTTGCATCAGTTCCATCAGATTGTGGACACTAAGTGGCCAAGTACTAATGGAGATGGTTGGCCATACTGCCATTGTCTATTCAGTTGATTATCATGCATCTGGACTTATTGTCAGTGGTAGTGAAGATCGTTTTGTAAAGATCTGGAAAGGTGAATTTTGATATTCTTGCTTCTCTTGTAATATGCTCTTGTGCTGTTATGGTTCTCCTTTGTGCCATAATTGTGATCTACTTGCATTTTATATATTAAACATTGCTAATAGGCATCATATTGTTCAGCATTTTTATATTAAACATTGGTAACTGACATAAGTTTTTCTGTATCCTGGAAGGCCAAACTTTTCTTGCCATAAAATCTTGCATAAATGTATGAAAATTGTTATTTTTTACACGGAGAATCATGTCTTGTTGCAGATGGAATCTGTGTTCAGAGCATAGAGCATCCTGGTTGTGTTTGGGATGCCAAATTTTTGGAAAATGGGGATATTGTGACAGCATGTTCTGATGGAGTTACACGCGTTTGGACAGTACATCCTGATAAGGTTGCAGATTTACTGGAACTTGAGGCATATACTTTAGAACTTTCTCAATACAAGCGCAGCAGGTATTATCATCTATCAGTGGCCATAATACCTTAATACAGGCATCATTCAATATGAAGATTGATGATTAATGACTTATGATCATCCTTTAAGTAATAATCTATAACGTATTTGATATTGTCTTTTAGGACACTTTTTTTTAAACAATGTAAATTGTTTTTATTTGGAGGATTACTACCTTTTGTCTTTCAGTAAATTATCTACATATCTTTCAATGCAGATATATTTCTCTTTCATCTAATCTATTGTTGAACTTTTATGACAATTGGCAAGTGATTGCCAGTTGGATAAACTTAAGAATTGGAAACTGTTTTCCAGCAGCTTTGCCTGATACATGTATTGTTCCTTTCTGTTTGTATTAGGAAGAAGGTTGGTGGATTGAAATTGGAAGAATTACCAGGGCTTGAAGCCTTACAGATTCCAGGTCTGCTTTTAAGTGGCTCTAAAACATTTAACTCAGTGTTAACATTATTCAATTGATTATTTTGGTCTTAGATAGATAATGATGCTTCGGTTGCTTGATGGATATCCATCTCAAATTGAATATTAAACTGGAAAGATCTTTATCTCTCTTTCATTTAGAAACCTTTCTTCTTTTTCCAATAAAAGAAAATGTAAATATACTTGCATATGTTGTAATTGTATCAATATAATTTTTCAATTCAAGGTAAAGTTTTCTGGTGTGATGGTAAACCTAGAAAACAAGACATGACAATTATAGTGAGTAGTAGAGAACGGTATCTTTAGATGTATATATTCTGATTATTGATCCGTTACCCAAGTTTGAGAATATTATCTTGTTAAAATTGTTGGAAGATGCTGTTATACATTGTTCAGTATATTTTTTTATCAGGAACCAGTGATGGCCAGACGAAAATTGTCAGAGAAGGGGACAATGGTGTAGCATACTCATGGAATAGAAGAGAACAGAAATGGGATAAAGTAATCTCCATTTCCATCTAGTCTGTTTTATCTATTTTCATCATCATATTATTCTTTAAGTGACTTCCTTCACTGTTGGTTTTTTTTTTGTCTTTCTCATTATTTGTGCTGTTACATATTGGTTTCTTTTCCTTTTTAAATGCTGCATATTGCTATTGCTTTCTTGGTAGTGATGTTTATATTTGGATATTACTTCAACTTTTAGATTGGCGAAGTTGTTGATGGACCAGATGAAGGCATGAACCGGCCTATTCATGATGGAACTCAATATGATTACGGTTATTATTTTACTTTTCTTGGAAGCTTCTTGTTTTAATTTTAATTTTTGTTTTTAATATATTCTTAATTGTAAATCATGTTCTTTTTGTTACACAGTTTTTGATGTTGATATTGGAGATGGGGAGCCTATCCGTAAGTTGCCCTACAACCGTTCAGGTACGTTTGTTGTTCTTAGTCTTATATTCCATTTAGTTATTTGATAGCCATTACATATTAATTCATCTCTCCTCACTCCAAAGTTTGTGGGCATGGATCTTTTGTTGTTACCCCAAGAACCTATTTCTCTTCTTCTCCTAAGCCTGACAGTCTTTCTGGTCCATATTATTATGCTGCTTTTCAGAAAACAGATCTAATGGAAATTGGTTTGAAATGAAGTTTTCCTTTGCAATCACTATTGATACAAAGTACTTTTGTTTAGAAGTTGAGACATGGGACAATTAGGAGTTGGCATGGCAAATTTTTATTTATGCTAGAAGTAGTCTTGGATTTATAGCATCGTTTACTCTAATTATTTCAGGATTTAGTGTTTGACATATATTTCTGATGCTATATAATATGATGGTAGCTTGCTTCATTACTAGTGAAAATTCAGATTTTGATTTTTTTCTGACCATGGTTGCTGAGTTTCCTCAGAGATTTGGCACATCTGGAGTTGACTTTCTATTTTTCGTTCTGCTGGCCTGATTTTCTTTCTTGTTCAAATCTAATTGCGCTCTATATTTCCACTCCATGACATCTCTCTCTTCTTGTGTGTGGTCATGTTTGTTTATTTGTTTAGGGTTCTGATTTCGGTGAAGTTAGTCTAGTTTTTGGCTTGCATTAAATAAACAATCTCTACATAGCAGTTCAGGTTATCATCCTACTTTCCTTCTAATATTTTCTGTTTTAAGCATGGTTCTGGATCTTCAAGCACCCTTTGCCCATCCCTTACCAAAACACTCTATATTGGAGTGTTGTGACTTGATATATTACTTACTGAAATGAATTATGTATGTCTTTGTTAATCAAATAAATAATTATTGAACTTCCAGATAATCCTTATGATAGTGCTGATAAGTGGCTTCTCAAGGAGAATCTCCCTCTTTCCTACCGACAGCAAATTGTAGAGTTTATACTCCAAAATACTGGTCAGAAGGACTTCACCATCAATTCATCATTTCGTGATCCTTACACTGGCTGTAAGTAAATTGCGGATTTGGTTCCTTGAATGAACTTTGGAGGTTATAGTCATTTGCAGCATTTTCACTTGGTTAATATGGATTTGGTTGTCATTTCAGCAAGTGCTTATGTACCTGGACAGCCTTCTAGCTTGTCTGGTATGTATGTATATATGGAAAAAGAAAATTCTACTTTTTTTCAGTATGCGTTGGATGCTATTATTAGTTTTCTTCATATCTCTAACATTACTCTCCTTTATGAGCTCTAATACATTTCATGATATTGTATATGTTACAGCTATGCCAGCAAAACCTACCTTCAAGCATATCCCAAAGGTATTCTCCCACAGCTTTTTATTAACAGCATCTGTGATTTGTCAGTCAAAAGGTCTGGGATGCATGTTTTGGTATGAATTTTCGTGACAGGTTTCCTTATATCTTATGGTTAGAAAAGCTTGTAATAAAAAGCATTTGAGGGGTTTATTACTATGTCCATGTATTCTTTATATGTATAATCAATAAATCTTCGACCCAGAAACATTTGACTTACTAAATATGATTCCTGATACAATTGGAAGGTGCAAACCCCCCTTGCGATAAACCACAGGTTTTCTCTATAGCTATTTTTCTTTGTATATACCAAGCTCATTATGTGTGAATCCAATTGCAGGGTGAGATGATTGCATACATTTTTCTTACTGTGTTGTTGTTAAATCCTGAAATACAACATAGTTTCTCTGTGTATGTGTTAGTGTCTCTGCATGTATGCTGTATTGAAAGTTGTGTGTGTTCTTTAGCCAGATCAATTAGTTGAAATCTAGGTTTGGATGAGTTTTGTTGATGAGGTTAAAGGTTCGCACCCTTGTACCAAACAGAAGTTCTGTTAGTCACAGATCCATTTTGGCATTTGTTATTCAGATGCAAATCTCAGTTATTTGCTGATTCAATTTGAGGATTGGATTTTATTGGGATCACTTGTGTTGATAAATTTTATGTCCATATCTATCAAGTTATTTGGGTATCCAGGTTTGTCTGTTTCTCTCTTCTTCTATTCATATTTAATCTTTGGTTTTCCAGAAAGGAATGCTTGTTTTTGATGCGGCTCAGTTTGATGGGATCCTTAAAAAGATTACCGAGTTCAACAATACTTTATCGACCGATGCGGTAGGTTCTCTGTATGTTTGAAATTTCTTTCAAGTTTACTTTTTTTCCAATTTGTATTTTTTTTCATTAGTTTTCTGTTTTTGTCATTGTTGTTCTCTTTTCTTTTTCTTTATATTTTCCTGTAAAATGATCTGATTGACAATCTTTTGAAGGAAAAAAAGAAATTGTCCCTGACAGAGCTCGAGATATCCCGACTAGTGGCTATTGTTAAAATTTTGAAGGACACATCACACTACCATTCTAGTAGTTTTGCAGATGTTGACATTTCTTTGTTGCTGAAGTTGCTAAAAACATGGCCAGTGGAAATGATATTTCCGGGTCAGTGTATTAAAATTTAAAGTTATTAGTCTGTGCTTCTTCAGATGAGTTGTTTACTGTGTTAATGACTTCACGATGCAGTCAGTCTGTTCCAGCTTCGTAATTGTTGGAGTATAAAATGACTTTTCTAAGCTTGTTGCCTGTCAATACAGTCTGATCTGTTTTGTTTTTTAAGGGGCATTAATTTTGGTCCCTTGGTTAAATTTGTGCCTTCTCCTTGTGCAGTGATTGATATTCTGAGAGTGACTGTCCTGCATCCTGATGGGGCAAGGGTACTCCTCAAGCATGTTGAAAATCCGAATGGTATTGAACCTAGTGATTTACCTCATAATTCGTTTGCTTTTACTGTGAAAATTGATTTTGTATATAATTTTATGAAACGTTTTTGTTATGTAATATATGTGCTACTATATTTACGCTCAAACTATTTATCTCTAACCAGATGTGCTGATGGAAATGATTAACAAAGTCACTGCAACTCCTGCACTTCCTGCAAATCTTTTAACCAGCATCCGTGCTGTGACTAATCTGTTCAAGAATTCGTCCTACTACAACTGGCTACAAAAGCATCGCAGCGAGGTATGCATCCCTTTTCTATTAGTATGTTCGGAGTTTATTATTATATCTCTACAAAAGTGGTAATGATTGCTTCTGAGTTTGACTTGTAGATGTCTTGAGAGACTAGAGAAATTTTATAACTCAGCAAAAAAAAAAATGTCTTTAAATACTTATATCTTAAATAATTGTCACTGAAGGGACTGTACGCTTTTCATTCTGAGCAGGTCCTCCATTCAGATTTTGGGTTTCAGTTTAACTTGTTCTGATACAACTTCTCTATTTTGTTTTTGTTTTTGGTTTTTTAATCTTGCAGATTCTTGATGCATTTTCAAGCAGCTCTTCGTCTCCCAATAAGAATTTGCAGTTGTCTTATTCTACTTTGATACTCAAGTAAGCATTCTCTTTTAGATATACCCTTCTTTTCTGATTATTTTTGTTCTTATCATTTCATTAATTGATCCCATTGGTATTGCTATTAGTTTTTCACATGTTATTAACTTACCATGGTTTACACTGTTGTTTTTGTACCTCACAGTTATGCAGTGCTGTTAATTGAAAAGAAAGATCAAGAAGGTCAATCTCATGTTCTTTCAGCAGCTCTTGTGGAAAGTCTTATTCTCTTATATTTCCCTTTATATTTCCAAATGCATGTTTTTTCATTTTTATTTTCTGATTTAATCCTTCTTCCCAAATTTTTTGATCAAGAGCATGGAGATGTATTTTCACTTCTCCATTTTAAGTGGAAACTATACATTTTCAACAGTAGGGTTTCAGAGATTGGATTTTATTAACTTTTCTTCTCACCTTTTTAACCCACAGATTGCTGAAGAGGAGAACATAGAAGTTGATTCGAAATTCCGGGCTTTAGTTGCCATTGGATCGCTAGTATGTTCCTCTTAACTTATATTTATGTATGAGCTCAGCAGTGATGGCTACTTTAACAAATAAACAATATTAAGTTGTTTAGATTCTAATGTACATGTTCTCTTTACTGTCTATCCAAATTGTATTTGGAGTAGGTTCCTCTTGATTATATATATGGGGAACTGCTTATTATATTGATTAGTAATGTTTTTCCTGTAATTCCTAAAATAGATGCTTGAAGGTCTCGTGAAAAAAATAGCAATGGACTTTGATGTTGGAAATATTTCCAAAGTTATGAAGGCTTCTAAAGAATCGAAGATCGCTGAAGTTGGAGCTGACATTGAACTATTAACAAAACAGAGTTGAATCTGTGTTGTCATGATGGACAATTCTTTTTCTCAGGTAACTCGTTAAAAATGCATGCCTGAACAAAACATACTTACCTTGGAGCCTAATTGCAAATACAGACTTTATATGTAACACCGCCTTTCGTTTTTTCCCGTTTTGCAGGATGGGAAACTGATCCGTGTCCCGCACAGATTGATGAGATGGAGACCGGTGGGTGGTGGCTGAGTTTGATCAGATACTGATGTCTTTGATTCAGCAAGATATACAAGGACACAATGAGTTGCATGAAGGATTAATGAACAGAGGAATACCGTGCCTGGTATACGACTGTAACAACGCGATTAGGACCCTTTTTATTTTTAAAGTTACTGTGCAAAATGTTAAGCATGTATTGAGACCCAGATTAATTTATCGTCTCGTTTTATAGGATTCAATTTTTACCAACTTCTTCGATTTAGATTTAAAAGCAATTGAAAATGGATATACAAGTTTCATTATATGAAGAGAGTTGAAAAGAAACAAAATTTACTTCCATTTGGCATAGAACCTGTTGTCACTCCACAACAACATTCTATTCAACTTTATAAGAACATTTCTCTGCTTCAAATGCCAGTGCCTTGGAGCAATTCTTTCCCCCAAACTGAAGGCAAAATACTGAGGAAACTCCTTCAACTCCTCCAAACTCCTCCCCATCTCCTCCACCAAAAACTCAAACTTAACCCTCAAGTTATCCTCAATATCATACCCAAAAATGGCCGGCATTCTCCTGCAAAATTCGGCTGCCTCTCTGTGACTCATCCCTGTGCTTTTCAAAAACTTCAACGTCCTGCGTAACTTCTCTACCCTTGTGTTCAAAAGATGTGCATTTAGTTTACTGGGCACATTCAGTTTCTTCACCCCAAGTTGCCTCAGATAGTTGAGAGTTGGCTGCAGACAATATTCCACGTCTGAAAGAAGAATGTAAGGGCAGTTCACTATCAATCCGCGCCTTTCTGGAACCGTAGCATGCAAGTTTGAGATCAAGAAATCAAAAACAGGATCGATCTCAGAAGGGTCGAAGTTGATGGTGAAAAGCTGAGGGCATAAGTATGCTATACGAGAGAAGTCAGTGTCGAGAATGCCTTTGGATTTGAGGAAGTGTATGATTGAAAAGAGGTGTGTGACAACATCTGGAGAAGGAAGCTTGTGAGGCTCTGTGTTGGGATCAATTATGCCGATGGCTTTGAGGTACCGGAGATTTTCGCGATGGGAGGTTCTGAATTTTAGGTAAAGAGAAGGGTTTTGATAGGAGGAGGATGAAGAGAAAGAGTTTAGATTTGAGGTACTGGAGTAAGAGTAGGAGGAGACTGTAGGAAGATGAAGAGAGAAAAGCATTGCTTTGCTTTTGTCTTAACTAACAGGAAGTAGTTTGTGTGGTCGTTATTTTGATGTCTTTGGAAGATAAATAGGATTAGGATTGAAGAAGTTGTTTGGTTTCTTCTGGCCCATGTCACCAATAGGACGTATTTGTTCGTTTCTTTAACCTTTTGGACCTAAATTTATTACGGAAAACCTCAAGGACCTCGAAAATGATCCACAGAACGACTATTCAACGACTTGTCGACCAAAGACTTAGAATCCAGCAGACAAGACAATATGTCTTCTATGTTTTGGATGACATGTCGTCTATAATTTGGTCAATTATCAAACCGACTAATTTCTGAAAGTACCCTTTGATATCATAAATTATAAACATATTCTAAGTTTAGGGTATTATAAACACCCTCAAAATTTTGAAAATTAATCAAAGAGCACCCCTCGTGCCGATATTATTTCTTTTTTTTCTAAGAAACTTGTATGATATGATTCTTTTACCCATTTTCTTTTTATTTTTTATTTTTTTAATGTGATCAATTATACTTAATAATGAGGATATCTATATTTTAAAATTAATAAATTTGTAAAAATCTTTTTATTTTTGTGTTGGCCACGAGTTGTTCCAACACCCTTAGGTATGAGACTAATATCTGTTTCGAGGTTCGTGGAATGCCCCTAGCCATAAATTATTTTCAGTGAGATTCGAACTCCTGATATTGCAGATAAATCTTTTAGTATAGGCAATAGAGTCGCTTTATAAGAGTATGTTAAGAAAAAATGAAGAGGCCTGTTCCAACTTTCAGGCGTACACTTTGATAAACAGCAAAACTTTATGGGGTTCACTGTAATTTTAAAAAAATGAAGACGGTTTCATAATTTACCATTTTATTAAATTATCCATACAAAAGCAACACCAATAAATATCTCACTTGTACTTGAAGAAGGATAAACTAACAGCAATGGTCGTTATTACGCGGCACAACACAGCACAGTTAGTTGCAAAACTCAATCCTCTCCATTAATGGAAACTCTAAACTCATCTCTACACAGAACCCACTTCCTCAGTGCTCCTTTACTTCACTATTCTACATTCAATCCCCAAGTTTACACTCTCTTTAAAAAACCATCTCTTTCTTTCTACATTTCTTGCAAGCTCAAAACTTCTCAAGATGTCAAAAAGAAAAACGAGAATGTATCCAAGAAGATTGTGTTTTCGGATACACAGCCACCGCCCTTGAAAAATGAGGAAGCTTTGGGGAAGGTTGAGACAAAGAGGGGAGTTTTTGGATTGGTTAAGAAGTTGCCTAAAAGGGTGTTGGCTGTTTTCTCTAATTTGCCTTTGGCCATTGGAGAGATGTTTGCTATTGCTGGTCTGATGGCTCTTGGTATGTGGCCTTATAGTTTCTTTATTCTTTTTGTTTTTGGTTTTACTTCTCTCATTTGTGTTCAATGGTTTGGTTGGGATTAGTGAATTGTGTATAGAAAGATGATCTAAAAGCACCTGCGTTTTTTTAAGACCTTATTATTATAAATTGAAATTGGAATTGGAATTTATAGCTATAGTTGCCTGTTCATATCTAGCTTCATTGGCAGTTTAATGTTCCTTGAAAATTGTCTCTGATGCATTGTTTTTGGAAAATTGTTTTGTGTGTGCAATGCATTGTATTTGCAGGTACTGTGATTGAGCAAGGCGAGAAACCAGAATTCTATTTCGATAAGTACCCTGAAGATAATCCTGTGTTGGGATTCTTCACTTGGAGATGGATTCTCACACTTGGATTTGATCACATGTTCTCATCACCCATTTTTCTGGGATTATTGGTTCTCATGGGATTATCACTCATGTCCTGCACTTACACCACACAGATTCCCCTCGTTAAGGTTGCAAGAAGGTCTGATTTTTCTGCCATAATTATGTACTCTCCGACTGGATAGGTGTTGGAGAAGCTTTTTGTTAACACAACTATTTTAATATATGCAGATGGAACTTTTTACAATCAGCCGAGGCTATCCGGAAGCAAGAATTTTCGGACTCTCTGCCGAGAGCATCTATTCAAGATTTGGGTGTTATTCTTATGGGAGCTGGATACGAGGTCTGCTCCTTTACTTTGTGTTCTTTAGTTGATATGAATTGTCATGTGAAACAAATTGGTTAAACATGTGCTAAATTTGGCGGGCAGTGATCCTCACCTGGTGTCTTATTTGCGTTTACTTCTTCCTAAATTGTTATTTGTTAGTCAGCTTCTGTATCATATTTTATTCTTTGTATGGTGTTACTCTATATGAAAGGCTTTCTACTCAGTATGATTATTGGATGAATATAGGTATTCTTGAAAGGACCATCTTTATATGCCTTCAGAGGGCTGGTTGGTCGATTTGCCCCTATTGGAGTGCACATAGCGATGCTGCTGATAATGGCAGGTGGAACTCTTAGTGCAACTGGGAGCTTCAGAGGTGCAGTTACGGTTCCACAGGGGCTTAATTTTGTTATGGGTGATGTATTAGGCCCAATGGGGTTTCTGTCTACTCCAACTGATTCTTTCAACACCGAGGTTCATGTCAACAAATTCTACATGGACTACTATGACAGTGGAGAGGTAGGTCAATTTTGTTTTCTCTAACGACCCATATGAGGGGAGGGAACCTTATGGTATGAGTTGGAATTGATTTGTATCAAAGATTTCATATGTTCAAAATCTTTAAGGAGATTTGCATCTCGACTTACAATTATATATTTTTCCTGAAAAAGATAACAGTTAAAGCAAAGAAATGGGTGCAAGTGAGACTATATGTATCTACCATAGGGTAGATCTCCTAAGTCTTCTCACAGTGATTTGTACATTAAACTATCTCTTTTATCAAGTGCTTTTGTCTCAGTTTTTATAGCTTAAAATGCTTAAAAGAGATGGACGTTTTTCTTCATTTCTGAGTTTTTTCTCCTGGTTTATGTTATAGGTGAAGCAGTTTCACACTGATCTTTCTCTGTTTGATCTTGGTGGGAAGGAGGTGATGAGGAAAACAATTAGTGTAAATGACCCTTTAAGATATGGTGGAATCACTATGTATCAGACAGATTGGAGTTTTTCAGCACTACAGATACTTAAGGATGATGAAGGACCTTTCAATCTGGCTATGGCCCCTCTAAAGATCAATGGAGACAAGAAGCTTTACGGGACCTTCTTACCTGTTGGAGATGTCAATTCTCCAAATGTCAAGGGAATGTATGTACTTCTTGCACTTATTCCCTGTATATACTAAGTTATGTAGACAAGAAATTACAGATGATATTCACTTGTCTTTCCTTACATTTTTACTGGAAAACTAAAGGATTAGTTTAGGATTTTTGCCGACTTTGGGAGCCTATACAGCGCATTCTTTCAACTAATTTATGCTGAGTCATTACTTGTTATTTTTTTAGCACAGAATTTTCTTTCAGTGTTGTAGTCATTACGAAACACTTTTAAAGAGGACATTACAACAAATCATGACCTCCCATAGAAGAAAAGCTGAAAATGGCTACTATGTTTTTTATATAATTACTTTAGCATGTGGTTTTATGGCGGCAAATTTTATGTTGTTACAAGTGTTTTGGATTTTCCATAGATGATAGAATTTGTTAAACTGTCTCATTAACTAAATAGGAATTCTGGGTATTTTAAATGATCTAGTTTGTCAAGTTTCTGTTAGCCTAGGATTAATTGTCATCAATTATTTCATTCGCTCTTCTTCTGCCAACTCCACCGCTCCTGGTTCTTTATATTTTCCTCTACATTTTCCATTGTAGATCCATGCTTGCTCGTGATCTTCAATCCATTGTCATATATGATCAAGAAGGGAAATTTGTTGGAGTCCGACGACCTAACTCTAAGCTTCCAATTGAGGTTGATGGCTCAAAAATTGTCATTGTAGATGCTATAGGGAGTACTGGTCTTGACCTGAAGGTGAGGACTTGAAATATTGTACACAACAATGTGCAATTGTTATTCATTATTTTAGGTTCATACATTGGAACTAAAGCTTGTTATTTCAGACTGACCCAGGAGTGCCAATCGTGTACGCTGGTTTTGGTGCTCTAATGCTCACAACTTGCATCAGTTACTTATCTCATTCACAGGTAAAATTTCTGTACATTATGAATTTGGCTATATCTGTTTCAATACAGAATTTGGC
>WYDK02000051.1:4517243-4536105 GCA_009867345.2 Toxicodendron radicans
AAAGAGTGGTTTTGGTAAGAATTTTCCAGGGGCAGACAGAAGTTGCTGAATAGGGACTCTCAGTTTGTAGAAAATTCTGTGGGCTTTTAATTATTTTATTAAGTGGGCGTCTTATCTTTTACATAACAAGTGTCAAAACTGTGATTAATTAATTGTTAAATCAATGTTTATCTTATGTATCAATGTTTATCCTCATCTTTTCAACAATATATAATCGTTATTGTGGGATGTGGGTCTATATTGTTGGGTTTTCTTCACTTATCCATGATTGTGGTGGGATCCAGTCGAAAAAAAATAAAATATATATATAGATATAATATGTCAAGTTTAAGTAATCTCACGAACTGCTCGAGTCGAATATTATTAGCTCGACTCGACTCGACATATGAACTACTCAAACTCGAACTCTACTTAATAAAAATTGAGTTGAGGACGAGCAACTTAACTTGTTTACAGGCCTAAATTCTCAATGTTCTTTTCGTAAATATAGATGCACCATGCTAACTCTTTGTATGATTGGCTTTGTTTAGTTTCCTTTGATATTTTGTATAATTAAAAAAAAAAAAATGATGAATACATAAATAGCTAATGTTCATTCTAATAGTAGCCATGATTTACGACTAGTCATAGCAATTTATTTATGTGACAAGATATTGTATATGAATAGGGCATGATTTTAGATATCAGATGTTACTGTTTCAAGATAGTAACATTTAATTTGACCTAAAATCATTAAGAATACTCACGAGATGAGTAATATTCATTTACTTTGATCTAAAATGATTAAGAATACTCGGTGAATTCTCACGAGATGAGTAATATTTTACCTTCAATGTCCAAGTCAGTGCCTTCACTGGGTATGCAGTTTTGACTTGCAATGGAAATCCTCCATGTTTAGAGTTGTGCGCAGCGAAAATTCTCCTGGAATTTTGTTCAGAACGGAACAGGCAATGAGCTGACAAGGTTGACACCTGCCGGAAAGTAACTCCCGTACGGGCAGCAGCGGATGTTGTAACATCTTGGGAGGGTTTCAAGCTGTGGAAAAGTAGACATCGAATTTGAATCCATCTTAGAGCCCTGTGGTATTTTTCCATCTTAAATTGTCACAAGGCGGATCCTGTTAGAGAGAGATCCCAGAAAAGGATTGGAACAAACCCTCAGTCTCAAAAATCTTCGCTTGAAGGAAATCATTACCAGATAGAGCATGATTAGATAGCATCTCTTTAAGCAGCTGGTACCGATTCATAGCAGATTTTTCAGCAGAAATACCAGGGTCCTGAAGCCAAGAGATAATTCTTTTTGCGGAAGGCTTACTCCCCGAGACAGGGAGTTTCAGACACAGGTCAAGTCAGCGAGACAAGTAATTGAAATGGCTCTGACATGCTCAACAATGCTTCCATATATAACTCAGGACCACTGATTCTATTGAGAATGCACAGGCTTCACGTGTTCAAATCCACGGTGTCCATCCTTCATACATGTTGCAAAGATTATCCACACTTGATGCTTGCTTGAGTAGATAATCTACCTGCTCTGCAATACTGATCTCCCTGTAAGAAGTATGAAGAAGGTTTACTGTTAGCAAATAGTTCATCCAAGACGCGTTTCAAATTTACTTCCAAAAGAAAGCAGATACCTGTTCTCGGCAATATCTCTACCATCAAGTTTCATCTCAACACGCCTTAAGACTGATAATGCATAAGCATTTTTACCTATATATAACCAATAATTACAAATCTCAAGTTAATATAACAGCGATTGTGAATCGAATAAAAACAAATCATGGTAGATGCACTCACTCATGCCAAACAGTAAAAACTGTAGAAACAGTCACTGAGATTCAATTTTTTTATTTTTTTTCTCTTCAAGGGAGAAAACAGGGAGGTGGCGACGGGACACCATCAAACATCTTGAGATGTTGATAACAGATTACAATTATTTTTAACACTGAAGCCGAGAAACTTAAAATATTCATCCAACATAATTTAATAGAAAATTACTGGCAAAAGAAACACAAGGACAGTCTGGTTGCCAGTGCCAGTACAGGCAACCTACCTACAGACAGTTTTGGTATATAGTGTTCCGAAAGTTGATATTCAAATTACTTGGTAGACTTTTTAACCTTAAATGAGTATAAGTTGATAAATAAACGACTAAACTCCAATTATAAGTGACCTATTGACATGATAACGTAAATGATATCCTATGTTTTCTACTTTAATCACAAGGTCTGAAACCCTAGAATTCCACAGTGTTAAAAATTACATTCAGAAATTCTTTTTTTTTTTTTCCTTCTTTCTTTCTAAAGGAATTAAATGTTCAAGAAAAGGAATATTAATACTCAAATAAAAAAAGATCCCATACTTACCCCTGGCAACTCGGCTAACAGTACATGCACTAGGAATAGGATCTTCATTATTTTCCTCATCGATCTTAACTTTGTTTAATGAGGATAGTTCGCCTTTAACTCCAAAAGTCACCTCTGAATCCTTATTCAATGGTTGCAAACCGCCTACAGGCACACTTGCAGCTTCATCACTTTGTGATTTCACAACTTCCAGATTTACATTTGGTTCATTAATATTTGACTTGACAGAACCATTATCACTATCGTCCACATCCATCGGCCAAGAGTGTGATTGGAAACCAGTGTGGGAAGATGGAATAGAGCTTGGCTGATACTCGTCCTCCCCATGTGAATGTTGTCCCATCAAATCTGCTGGGTTGTTTAAGTCTGGAAGACTTGCTCCACCCGATGTGACGCCAGACTCAGAGCTGCTGCTATAGATGCTATCTGGAGGAGATATCCATCCTTTATCTTGCAAAGAAAGTCCAGTAAGACCAAGAAGATCATCTTTGGTGCTCTCACTATCAGATCTGGAGAGCTCGTCTCTCTCTTTGTCATCAAATTGGGAAGTATCAGCGGCAGCAAGATCTGGCCTTGACAGACTAATTCCTTGTGATTTTAATTCTTGGCTTTCTCCAAGTCCTTCAAGAGCCTATATAAAGAGAGAGACAAATTTTGTCAATATTTCCAATTTGCAATTATCCAAGTATATAAATAACATGATTAAACTCAGAGATGGAAATTTACTTTATGAAGATTGCCAGCATGGAGACTTGCAGTTCGTGCGAGCCTTGTCAGCATTGAATATAATCCCTTTACAGCATGCGTAAGTGATGGAAGCAAGGGCTTAAAGATCTGAAATGCCTCCCTCACTCTAAGACAATAAGACTGATATATAGCTTGTCCATGAATAGGAGAAACTTCCATCTTGGTCTCTCTTTCACTAGTCATAGCATCTGTCATAGCGGCCACATCTTTGGACAAAACAGATTCAAGCGGAAGAAGGATGGAATTTGCCTGCCCAGCGATAATCAAAATCAGCAGATATAGTTGTAAGTCTAGAGCAAACCTATAGCACCCACACTCTTGAAAGAAGTTTCAATTCTATGCAGTCTGAAGATTGGAAAATGAGTCACCAGAGCTACACCAAAACCAATACAAGGAAGCACACATCAAATAATTAGTGAGTTGAAAGACAAGAAAAACCTTGGAAAGGTCCTCCATAAGAGAATGGTGTACAGCAGCAGAGTCCTTCCCCAAACTGTGGACATCATGCAGGTCTTCAGTTATTGCCAGAACCTGAAGAGAAATACAAAAGAATTAGCTACATCAAGATGACAGATAAGAAACATTAAATATTCCTTAAGTTACAACACAAAGGTGGCCACAAAAATACCATCAACCTGCCTCGTGAGAAAGAAATAATGTATCCCACACCCAAAGGGAAAACCAGGATAAAAAGGAAAAGCACAGCAGTTATAGTGGCACTTGACCAGATGCCGGGATGGCTAAGAAAAATGCTATCTAAAGACTTAAAAAAAATCAATCATGATGATACATCGAAGAAATACTACAACAGCAATCATTTCCAAAAAAAAGGAATCATCCGTACTGGCCAGCTAATGAGTTAAGATAATATAATTAGAGTTCAGGAAACTGGTATCAATCACTGAGAATTACCTCCAAGCCAACTGATATCCTTAAAATTATTAGGAAAAGAAGAAAAGGTTTGTATGTTCTGAATTTTTTGCGGGGATCCTAAGATTTTGGTTGATATTTCCAGGCCTTTTTACTCTTGTACAAATCCGGTTTTACTATTTTTTTATTTTTTGGATAGGTTGTTCTCTTCATGTAATCCTTTTCCCCACATATAAAGTCTATACAGTTTCTTAACAAAAAGAAAAAAATTTCGATATATAGAGCATACTTCCTCAAGCATGGAACCAGATTCGGAGGTCAAAGCAGTATGGCTCCTTGATACACGACCAAAAGCAGATAGTGCAACACTGGCTTCATATGCACAATCCCTCATTGCAAGAACAGTATTTTGTAAATCACCTGCGGTAAATGAAAGTGTATAGTAATAGCACTTATGTATGTATAAGCAATATACAAGTGTGTGCCTATGTTTGAGTAAGACATGATTATATGCCAGTGGAAAGGTTGCAAGTTAATGAAGGACATGCCACCTGAAGCTGACTTTGCTTTATGAGAGGCAATGCAAAGTTCATTTGTAGCAGAATATAAGCCATTAGACGCAGCTTCCATGCTGCTTTGGGCGAGCTTCCACTCTTGTTCGGTACCTAATACAAGAACAGTAAGACTATACATTGACCACAATATAACCAGACAAAGCATTTTTAAAGTATTGTTGTATCACGGCAAACTCACATGTGAATGAATGATAAGCAACTTCCAGTTTTGTTAGTGCATTCAAGTAAGCCTGCTGCCATGTCCTTCCATCGCCACCACCTCTCAAGGAATAAACCTCTCCTGGAATCTGAAAAATACCATCTCTTGACAATTCGAAATCCAATATTGACATGCATATTTTGACAATATCTGATGCCTTTTCTCTAGCTTCCCATAGTAGTTGCCGACGCCTCATCAGATGGTCATGGAATTCATGTGGAATTCCTGAAGTCTTGGTTGAAGAATTTCCAGTGGAATTTGGCCCACCACAAGCCCATCCCATTGCTCTCTCAAGCTGCCCTTCTGCAGTGACAGAAGTTCGCTCACAAGCTTGCAGGCACTCAATTGATCTAGCCGTTTTTGACACAGCAGACTGTATAGTTTCCAGCAAATTTTGTCTGCTGAGATTTAGAATAATCGGATATATGTTATCATTATTGGGAAAAAATCTCTCATAGATTATCCTGCTATTATATGAGGGTGTCAAAACAACATCATGCATCCACTCCATTTGGACAATCTCTAGGCTAGTCTTGAGAAGAGCCTGCCTGAGCTCATTCACCTGCCTTTTCATAAGAGAAGCTGCTGATCTTGCTGCTCTAGCTGTTTCATGTGCATTACAATATTCCTCAAGCATTAGTTGGACCCTTCTCACAGCCTCAGTTTCCTTTTTGACTTCCTCAGCTGTAAGTTCCTTTGTTCCCTCAGCCAATTTCTTCAAATTCTCAATTTCTTTATCTAATGAAGCCAATAAACTAGGAGCAACTCGCTCTTTCAAGTATAGACCAACATGTTCTTGAAGTTGGAGTTCAAGCTTTTTCTTCACAACATTGAACAGCTGGTCAAATCCTAAATTTTGATCAATAGATGAAGCCACATCATGTATGCATGAATCAAGAAAAGAATCCACTATACCCATTTTCCAAATAAAGAAAGAGTGGCTGCTCAAAAGGCTTCCAAAATTCCAAATACATTCAGATATTGAGCGCCCAGAATTCATCAACTCTGCTAATTTAGGAATCCCATCTGATTTAGAATCAACAGACCTGAGCGCGGTTAATGTTTTATCAACTGCTTCCAACTCGGAAAAGGGCTTAACAAGTATGGTCAATAGTGCTTTGCTTCTCAAAACATGTGGCTCCCTAAACTCTTCAGCACCAATTACAGATTGAAAATGGTGCTCTGAAGAAACCAAGGCATTTCTAATATCAGCTTCTTGCTTCATGAGAGAGGAACTTCGCATGTCCCTATGGTTCCAAGTTTGATGGAGTTGGTTCAGCTCTGCTCTACAGGCTTCTTCTTGTGAGGCAAGCTCCTCTGCCTCTTCCCAAGATAGATGATCCCTACCCTTCACAGCAGCTTCTTCAAGAGCCAATTTCTGCTCTGTAATGAGACCAACCTTGACAAAGTAGTTCTGTTCCAGTTCAACCAAGGATGCTCTCTCTAGTTCAACCTCCACGAGCTGTTCAAGTGCTGTATCGATGGACCCCCTGATCTGTGAGATCGATCCGAATGCATCCATAACTTCTGAATTGAATGAAATAGCAGATCTCATTACATCTGGTAGAACAACTTCAGTCATTTGCCCAACCAAGTTCTTACAGGAATGTAAACTGGTTTTGAAGATAGAGGCCCAGTTTTTTTCAGGATCATATTTTGGACAGTCTACATCTGCATCATCATTAGACATGTCCTTGCCAATAATTTGCCAGAGTTCATTGACAAACCCCGCTACAAGTATACACTTCTCTACTTGCTCTTCAAACTCACAGAAAATAGTTCCAAAATCAGATCTCAACCTATTGCTTCCTCTCATTACCCCAACAGTGTCACTAAAAATTTCAAGGACCCTACGCTTGACCTCCTCATACAAATCACTTACAGCTATATTCAGAACAGATAATACCCTTTCCTTGTTCTCTTCCTGGACCCCCTGCAACCTGGTATCTTTTGTCCCATCATATTTAAGTTGTCCAGATTGATATGAAGAATTAGCATATTCTTTCCTTAAAAGATCTGCAGACTTCATATACTTCATGAAAGCAGATAAAAAACGATCCTTAGCTTTTGATTCAGTTTCTGAGCCAATAGAGTTCACTAACTCAGCGCACTCTTTTTCAACTTTTTCTATCTCCAACCCATACTTTTCCACTTCAAGACAAAGTTGTTCATGATTGCGTTTGATAGAATCAATATTATCTCCATGTATTTTCACAATGAGTTCAGCAGCCTGTCTTCTAGCAAGAGTGAGGATATCAGCAGAAGGAGCATTAGCAGACAATTGCAGAACTTGTGCCCAACCATGCACTGCACTGGTTGTAAGATAATTTAGAGGTAGAATTCTTTGCAAGGCTAAAGCATATGCTTGGAGAGCAACTGAGGCAGATGAGAGTCCCTGATCCAGTTCAGCTATTAGCTGAGAAACTTCCTTATCTATATCATGGCACTGTACTTGAGTGGGCTCAGGAACTATAGTGAATGGAACCCCAGCAACTAGAACAGCAGATATAAGAGATAAAGCATCTGACAGACCACTCAACTTTATGCAGGTATTTATTTCTGGTATTAGGTTACTTCGTAAAGCATCAAGGATCCTCCCATGTTGTTCCATCCAAGTTGTTGCTTCTTGAGCTTTCTCAGCTATTAGAGCCTTTGCTTGTGCAAATTCCCGAGCCTGAACTTCAAATGATGCACGGATTTTCTCTGAATTAAAAGTTGCTTCAGCCACAATTGTCTTTGCAGACGTCTCACGCACAATAAGGTTAGATCTCTCTTGGTCAGACCGATAAAAAAGCGTAGATGCAAGCTCATATTGATTTAGAACATCAGCAAACCTCTGGAAAACAAACTTTGAGTCAATGAAACTCCTAGTATATAACAAACTCAAAACTTGTATATAGCCTAATAATTGCTGGCAGTAACTCTTAATACCTCAAGAGCAGATTCAACAGCAGGTAAGGCAGCCAATAAAAGATCATGATGTTCCTGATCAGTTCAAAATATAGCAGACATAAAAAATTATCAGTATGCTCCATATAATTTCCAAATAGAACTATGACAATGAAATATCTAGCAGAGTTATCGTGTGCAAAGATTGCAACAACAGACCAGCTGACATGCCAATTTGATGGAAGACTTTAGACCTTCTAGACAACACAATAAATATAAATAATACAACACAATCTATCACAAAGACATTGCTCGTTAAGCATACACAGCATTGGCTAACACAACAATAGAAGATACAGGTGTTTCAAAGTTTGGGCAATACCCAAAGACCACATATTATCATCTTTAAAAGTAAGGCATATATACAAGCAAGCTTCAACAATGATCATATACCTGCAAGGGAACACGGATTTCTTGCACTCTAGATGCAAATAAACTCAAGCTCACTGCCAACTCCATGCCCTTTCTTTCTTCACCGCCAATTGCAGCATCATCATGAAAATCTCCTCGCGTCCACTCTATAAGTGGATCCCAGACGAAGACCTCAAGTAACATCAAGAGTATATCTTTGTTTTTCCTCAGAACACTAATCACTGCTTCGCAGTTTGCTCTGAAAGTACCCTCTATTCCAGTCAACCCTAAAGCGGCTTCAATTGTCTGGGTAAGACGGAAGGGAACAATTTCTGGAACTTTTAGTCTTTGGCCTTTATCAAAACATACATTGTAGTCAATATGTACTATTTCTCCACTAGAGAAATCCACAAGAATGTTATCCAAGTGTCTATCCCCCAAACCCAGAACGTGGCCCACCATACTCATAGCTGCAACACTTCCAGCATACCTATAAATGTAGAAAGAAAATGATTCATACTTTAAATTTTCAAATTAATACTATACCATTAAGATCATCATCCCAACATAAGTAATATTGCAGAATCCTAACTGTCAAGTATTTGATGATTATTCAGCTACACACTTTAAAATACAACATCATGAACTAATAAGTGAATAACATGCTAACCAGTACATTTTGCGTCTACATCTCAGGTATAATTCAAGATACCATACACCTTGCATATCAAACTATGTGTTATGTTTGTGCTTGTGCATTTATTAGGGTAAATAAAGAGCAGAACCATAATTGATGAGGGATGAATATTTGTTATTCAAGAAAAAGGACAGGGAAACTATATAAGTTGTATTTCATTTCAAGCATCTACTAAGAATTTCGGTACACTTAAACTAATTATAGTCAACTTAGCACTGGTACTATATACCACATTACCCAGCTTAACAACTTGCTCTCCTGAATACAGGATAATCAATAAGCATATACTAAAGACGAGTTCAGGTAAAATAAAAGAGGTGAGGAACGATAACTGATGGTAATGGGAAAGGAGTATGATAGAAGGAAACACAAAAGAAAATAAAATAAGAAAGGAATGCAATCATGAGAAGTTTGAGGTGCTACCAATTTTAAAATGATCTGGCGAGTGTATTGGAAACAAATAAATGGGTCACTGTGAAGAAGCAGCAAGTGGATAAAGACACCTAGGAATGCGGAGTCCAAAAAGAAAACATAGATCAAGGTAGAGACAAAAGGCATGATTGCACAGAATAAAGAGGAGGGGCTTTAATTGAACTTGAAAGGTGAAAAGAATTCAATGATTCAAGAAGTTGGGATTAAGATTTAGTTAGGTTGAGTATATTAGTTAATGCACTGAAGATCAATAACAAGAAAACTTAAGATCTTAAGAGTACCTTTTCAATTTTGAGCTGAAGGCTTTGAACCCTTCACTAGCACACCAAACTTCTTGATGAAGAAGCTGTTGAGGAACTTCCTTCATCAGATCAAGAAGAACTTTACGCTTTACGTCATGAGGCCAATCTCTTCTTGAAATTACTCTCCTAATGCCTTTCTCTTTGAGTGCTGGTATGATCTTGCCATAGAACATATCGCTTGGCCGGGGAATGGGTGGAGGAACAGAATTTTTTGTGTTGCCAGCGGCCACTGCCAAATGTTGGGCAAGCTGAACACGGTTTTGCCATGACTTAAAGACACTATATATACTTATTACATTATCAACCCACTGGATAAGACCAGCCCGACCACTGATTGGAGTCACAGAATAGTAGCGAATGCCAAGTGACTGACTACGAGTTGCTGGAGTTGAATGGAGAAAACTATTTACAGCTTGCAGCAACTGCATGATTCTAGCATCAAGGCGGAGATCTTCCCGGCCTTTCAATAAATAAGTATACTTCTTTCCATCTGAACCAAGTATAACAAGTTTCTTAGGTTTTGTCTTTGTTGATAAGATAGTCAGATCCTCAGAGAAAGAGGCGATCGTAACAATTCCCTGGAGAGTTGCAGCAAGACCTCCGTCAGTTTCAGATGCTGTGACTTGCTTCTCAAGACCAGGCATTGGAACATCAGAAGATGATAATAGAGCTAGTTGTGGTGCAACTTCGCTTAAAGAAACTGATGACTTTCTCTGATGAGATGCCAAGGATGCAGCAATGTTATCAAATGGCCGCCAAACATCTCCTAGAGCAGTCGCAGATGCTGGAGGAGTCTTAAAATTAAAGATGGCTGATTTCAGTTGTTCTCCATACACCTCATGGAACCATATTTCATGAGGAGTTTCAGGTTTCCGAGAAGTTGAAGCTAAACGGCGTTCCAATGCCACAACAATGGGAGACATCATGGCTGAGTATTTAGCTGCATTTATCTTCCTCTTCTCACTTTGGCTGAGTGTGGCATTCTCTGCAATTCTTGCAACTTCCTCTTTCAGCACATTTATGCGCCTCATCACATCTGAGAAAAAAATTTGGGAAGATGTCATCAGTATGCCATGTGCTATGCACACAAAGTAGATATAAGTGGAAAAAAAAAACATGGAACTCCATATTCTTGAATGCTCACAGTTAAGGAATTAGATCAAATCACAACCTGCATAATTTCATATAGCAACATAACAATAGGCTGTGAAACAATGACAACCAATGCATATGTCCTACATAGATATCTTCAAAGTTCAATACTAATGCCACAATTTTCATTTGCACGTTAAACACTGATGTTTAAATTCATATAAAATTTATTGAAGTGAAAAACAAAATCCACTTCTTTTTGATAAGATTAATATCTCATAAAATGCATAATCAAATAAAGTGGCATCAAGAAAAGAAGCAGCCTAGTTCGTTACCTCCATGAAGGTCTTGAAGTGTGCTCAGCCATAGCTCCTCCCAAAGAACAGTTACATTTCCAAGTTCGTTTATCATAAGTTGAACATCCTGAATCAATCTCGGGTAAAGCTCTCTCTGCATGTATGCAAATTATGACCTAATCATTTCGTATTCCACTTGGAGTGAGCAAATTATAATCTAAAAACTAATTTAGGATAATTAGCAGCTGGGGTTAAATGCACTAAAAGGAGAAAAGCAAGATCAAAATCACAAGAGCCATGCAATTTATATGTACTGAAAGGCTGCTGCTTCATTCGCATTTATAAATCAGGAATGATTTATGTATAATATCTAGGCATGCATTATCAATTGGTAATCAAATTGAAAAAGTCACAAGGCACTCAAAATGTTATCAATCAAATTTTGCAAATTCAATGACTTATCAAGCCTGACCAAATCTTGATCTAACTTGAACTCGCAAGAATCCTACTATTAAGGCTATGGTGATCTAGGAATAAGTTAAGAACTCAGAAGCATGAGGGAATCCACGTGCATACTAGATGTGGATTTGAACATAGAAAGTTTTAATTATTGATCAACAGAGTACCATGAAAGATATTAGACAATGTAAGTAAATATTTTTGAAAATTTTGTGTTCTGTAATAGTAGGCAACAAACAAACCACATCAAAACTTCATATAGAAGGTATTCTTATTAATGTCAATCATAACAGCCAAAGCGATGGAAGCAGTAGACAACATGATGACAATCTAAAACATATTGTGCTAAATCACCAATGAGATGAGTTAAATGTAGTTTATACCATAAATGTCACCAAGTAGTAAATGCACAACAGTGTCAACCAAACCAATGAAAGAAATTTCATTACCAAACAACCAAGTACATGCTGAAGTTCCTGCGATGGCTTCTCTTCGTAAGCATTTACATCAACTAGTGTTGGGTACACTAGAGACCAAGGAGAAAGCTTGGCCAACATAATCAGTAAGCCCTCTAATTGCTTCCGGACCACTTGCTCTGGATGTGTACTCAATCGGGCAAACAATTGAGGTGTCACTTCCTACAAAAAGATTTTAATCATAATCTCATCTATCATCTCAGGTAAAAAATCTAAGAAAAAGCTTCTCACCTGCCATGCCAACAAAGGAACCATAGAAAGACCAGGTTCGAGTGTATCTTTTAACTCCACTCCATAATTGAGAAGAATATGTAGGACATATAATGTAGCCTTTAATACATAGCTTCCAGTTTTTTGTTTCAATGAATCACTATCAGCACCATACAACTGATGATTGCAAAGCTTTGCAGATGAATATGATAGGTATTTTATAAAGCCATGTGCTGCATGCCCAAAGAGAGAGACTCTTCTCCTCCTCAGAGACCACCAAACATCAACTAAGCTATCAACTGCAGATAATACATCAGTTTCTTCTAGGCCAACATCTGCACGTAGAAAGCAATGCTGCAACCGTGAAGCTACAGTGGTGGAAAGGCATTCACCATTAGAGTTCTCTTCACTATGCAGCCCAGCTGCAGCTTCAATTATATCAACTACTTGCTGCCTCAAAGCCTTGACAAGGTTCTCATTTCTCAAATGTTCTACAGAATCAAAACAAACATTCCAACCATCCCCTTCATCTTTTACGCCTTTCTCAACACCCTTATCCTGAAAAAGCTGCAAAATTGCAGATTCCACTCTCACAAGCTCACCTTCAGTCAATTTGAATCTATCTGGTGGAATTTCTGCAGAAAGTAAAGGAGAAAAAGAACACGAACGGAGTACAGATTCATGTGGGGCCAATAGAGCGTTTCTTGCCTGACTGAAACACCAAGACGCATATGAAATCCATGACTTGCCCATGGTGGAACAAAGATGCGTAGACAATTTAGTAGCAGTACCCACTATTTCCTCAATAATAACCCCTACACTTGGTTTAGAGCTTAGCTTCTCATCAATAGAGGAGGTTCCACCTCCGGCAAATGAATAGATGTCTGCCATATTAAAATCTACACACATTTTCAGAACCATATTTTCTAAACTCAAGTCAGGATAATCCCGTCTCAGCCAATTTGAGAGTTTCAAGCATGCTTTGGCTTTCAAATAAGTATCACCAGAACCAGAAACTACTGATACAGAAGAAAGCATCAAAGGGCACACAAAGGACCAGAGTTTCACAAAAGCATCTTCATACTTGTTTTGAGAATACAGTAGCAGGATTTCTTCATATTGCAAATTTGAGATCAAGAATTCATGGTATCTCTCCTCAGAGCAACTCAATAACTGATCTCTGAGATAGTTGTTTAGACGATTTGCCAACACTGTGTTTTTCTGTTTACGAGCCAAACTTGACAAATTCATACAGAGGTTCAAAGTAACCAATGAGGATGGCAAAATAGTTTGATAAATACGGAGAACTTTTAACCATGGACTACAATCTTGATGAACACTATTAATTACAGTCTTCATTGAGAGGACATATGAACTTAAAATTGACTGGTGTTGTTTGGATTTCGCTTGATTCCCTATAAACTTCTGGCCTTCTTCAAATGCAAAGATGCAGTGCAACTGGGTGGCATGTGCTGCTGCCTCTGATAATCCATCAAGTGGCAGAACAGACAATATTTCATCCAGCATTGTCTTGGCCTTCTGCAATTCATGTGGCACTTTGTCTACCTTCCCCTCAGATAAAAGAAGCAATGCCTGTAAAAGCATTTGATCACTCCTGTGCAAGGCTAGTTTGGGATCAAGAGTGAGTTCACTGCTACTTTTCGGTGTCAGATCCAGGCATGTCCAAGCTCCCTGAAAATCACCCTCATCAAAATGGGCCAAGGCATGAATTGCATTGATTTCATTGCCTGTGGTTGTTAAAGCACCAGAATAACTCTTCCCAGCATGCTTTGCACGAAGTGTTTGCAACTCTAATAGCCAGGATTCTAGAGATTTCCAATCAGATACAGCAGTGTAACTCTCAATGATACGTGCAATAGCAAACTGTACACCCTCAGAACCCATAGAACTGAGCAACTCCTCAGTCTGTAACAAGTGAGCAAAGTGAGCAGCAGCCTTCTCATACTGGCCCTCGGCCTGATATATGAGCCCAGTGATCCACAAAAAGGGCCCAACTATTCCACTGTGATTTAGAGACTGGTGTTCATCCACAAGCAAGGATGAGAAAGTCATTGACGCCCACTTTTGTAGGCCAAATAAAGCCTCAGATTCATGAGACTTACACAAAGACAATGCCATGTGCTGTATAACCCGCAAGATGTCTCCAGAATATCTACTCCGGAGATTATGAAGATTCTCAGTTACCTGTGCCCTAGGCTTGTCCTTCAAAGCTGAAGCCACAAGATTTCTAAGCTCCTGCAGGCGCAAAGTACAATACTGAATTGTTGCATCGTGACACTGTAGTGCCAATCCAGCATTCATCATCGGTTCACATATGCGAGAAAACCACTCCTCACAGACTTTCTTGTTTGCTCGAAAAAACAATGAACTCTGGCGAGTAGCGGGTGGTAAAACAGCAGATCCCTCATAGGCATTATACACATTTTTCTTCAGGGCCTCAACAAAATCTAAAAGCAATCTCATTGGTAACAAATGAGTACCAGAAGAACCTATTATACTTAAGTTTCCATCACTTTGTTCAGTATCAAGTTGTAGCACATGTGCAATATCCAAAAGCATTCTCTCTAATGCTGCAAAAGTTTGGGTTGGCCCACCCAGATTAGTCCTAAGGCGCATAGCAATACAATATCTGGCCGCTTCCTGTATAGCCCACCAAGCACCAGCTAGGTTATTAACCGAGAAAATTCTTTCCAGAATATCCTCGTCCACTTTTATATCCAACCATATGTCATTGACACCAATGTTTCCTGTTTCCTCATGTTGACCCAAAGTGTAGTCTTTTGAACTCTTACAACTATGAATGAGCCGCTGGATCCAAGAAGAAAGAGGCACTTTCCATCTTTGTGAAATGTAGCTCAAAACTGAAACAAGTTGTTGTGAGTGAAGTTGCCAATGTAGTGGCTTCAAAGCAAATACTTGCTTCCAGTGCAAGTTGGAACCATTGCTTAATGTAAGAAAACCAGGCCTACACGTGCCACATACACCAGAATCATTTAGACCACAAGCATACATCATTGTTGGCAAGACATGGGAAAACAGCCTAACAAATGCACTCCTTATGTCAATATCAGGATCACCAACTCTTTCCAGGAGCACTTCAGCTATGGAGGAAAAATAAATGGGATGTATGAGTCTTGCTTGCAAAAGTAGCTCCAAGACTGATGAAACATGTGACCTCACTTTCGGTTCCTTGTCAGATGCAGCTTCCAAAACTGAGAAAACCATATTCCTAGAAATACTAACATATCCAAATGCTTCATGGAAATATGTGTTTAGATTTGATTTCTCATTAATAGAAATAAGATTCTCACAGAAATTTTTAACCCATTCAAGGGCTGCTACTTTAACTGCAAGGGGACAAGAAAAATTGAGAGCTTTCACCATGAGCTTTTTGTTCTTCCTCATATGATCAACAATCGCAGCTGAAAACCTATCCCTGAAACCACTACCGTTTAGGACCTTCTCGGAAGCACCATCCACTGAAGCTTTATTGCTACTCTGGTTTAATAAGGAAATATTGCTCAAGAATTCAACTGCAGTTAGCCTTTCCAATGTTTTGATAACACTGACTTGCAATTCCACAGATTCCTGAATAGTTGATTCAAAAGGATTTAGTTTCTCTATAATAAAGGACACCAATTTTTCTGATCGTTTTAGATAAATGGCAGCAACATCTGGTTGACCAATCAAACTGATACCCCCACCAACAAGAACACAGGTTAACAGAACTTTCAAATCAAATTTAATAAATGCAAACAACTCAAGTTTTGAATAGGATTCAAAATCTGTGGCACTATCAACCTCAACTCCACGACCAATTTTTTTTCCAAGCAGACCCTTCAACAACTGCAGCTCTTCAATCAATGAGCTTACTGCCTGTTGAACAATTTCATTATTGCCATGTTGAAGCAAGAAAATATAAGTAGCAGCAGAACTCCCTGTTATTAAGTGATTCGGATGCAAACGCAGCTGAGATATAGGTGCAGCAAATTGAAGCACTTTTTCCACAGATGATGGAAGAAGACCAAACTTCTGCAGAGATAATAGCTGAAGATTAGTTTTCAAAACCCCATGAACTTGAAAGGAGGTAATCTTCCCAGCTCCGAGAGGTTGCAAACTTTCAAATAAAACATCAACCGCAAGTGGATAAAAGGTGGAAAACCTTTCGCATAATATTTCTGCTAAGAGAGTCAAGCACTTCCATGAATCCCCAATCCATTTTGACCAACCAAACTTCCGTCCAACCATAGATAAATATCCCAACAACCGAGGAAGCATTTTGCTAATTGGTTCACTAATTTGTTCGAGTAGATTCATTTCGAGCAACCCAGAAGCAGTGGACTGCAGTATCGTTGAAAAGCAAGAAAGTAGAGCAAGCAATCGTCTAAATTGTTGTGGGGTCCCATGACTCCCATCCTGAAGCAGCACATCCATGTCATCCAAGAACTTAGACAGAAGTCCAAGCGAAAATTGCAAACTACCCACCCAGTGCTTTTGAAATTGCAAGAAACTATCCATAATAACACGCCTATCTGATTCAGCAAGGTCTGGTACCAATGCCCATCCAAGAAGTAGATCAATAATGTCCAGAAAATGAGGTTGGAAGAACCTAGAAAACTTCAAAGAAATCAAAGTTAAAACACCTAAGAGTCGGTGTAATAAACTCAAGGAGGTTCTCTCATCCTCAAGAAGTTCCTGGCATGCTTTGAGGATTGGTAAAGCATATCTCTCAATCCCACCAATATCCCCAATACTAAGAAACTCACGTAATCCTTCCAAAGCCAGTTCAGTAGTCCCATCTCCAGCACTGACATTGCTAAGCAATGGCAAAGCCCAACCAATGAACCGATCCACCATACTGCCAAGCACAACATGGTTCTGCCGACCATTTGATCCTATAGGAATTGAACACACCACAGCACAGAGTGCACCATAAGCAACTGCTGCAGACTGCCTCACTGCATATGACCTGCAAATATAAAAAATAAAATAAAAATTCTCAAATTAATACCCAAAAACCACATAATGTTCACAACCACAATATCATTTAACCATTTCAAAACTATTTCCTTCAGGACCAATCATCCATTGTCAATTTGTCGTAAGCTTGCGTTAACTAAGCCACACATTTCACTGCATTCAAAATCAAATACCATACTTGGCTGGCAAACAATTGAGTGTCAAATGTCAAATTCCATCCAAACATAAATCTTACAATCTCCATAGGCCAAAAACAGCATTAACTAAACCACTTGTTTCATTATATTCACAATCAGATAATAAACTTAGTTTTCACAAAATTAAAAAATTCAAGCCTCCAAAATTTCAACAGCATACACATTGAGCGTCTAATGTCAAATTCCATCAAAGTAACGAACAACTAAAATTTCAATTTTTTTTTCATCTACGTCTGCATTACATTCAAAACCAGATAGTAAACTAAATTTTGATAAAATTGCACCACAGATGTCAAATTCCATCATAATGCTCAATCATTCCATCATTTACACAACAATTAAAAATAAAAGAACAGAGAGCGAGAGCGAGAGCGATGGAGATATTACTTGTCGGTTAGAAGCTGAGAGAAGCCTTGGGAGAGGAAGGAAGCGGAGTGAGTGACGATGACAGAGTTAGGAGGATAGAGAATCAAGCGGTGGAGTGAGCTGATGGCGCCAAGCCGAGCCGAGTCCTCGTCTTCTGAGTTGGAGCCGCCACTGGCTGTGGTGGTTGTTGTTGTTGCTATTGAAGTTGCCGCTGCTGTTGTTGTGGCTGTCACTGTTGCTGTCGTAGTAATTGTCGAAGAAGAAGAAGAAGAAGCAGAAGTAGAAGTGGAGTCGTCTTTGGAAAGAGCGACGGAAAGTAGCGCTGCTAGTTGTTGTTGCTGGTGGTGGAGTCCTTGCATCATTGTCTCGGCTTCGCATCTCTTGCTTTCAAATTCTCTCCTCTAATCTTGTTTGATTCACCACTTCTCTTTCTTTCTCTCTCTCTCTCTCTCTCTCTCTCGCATAACACTTCTTCTTCTTCGTGTTGTAAATCTGTTGCCGGAAAGCAAGTTTGACGAATCATGTTCTTCTTCGTGTTTTTCGGTTTTTTTTTTTTAATTATGTTTTCCTCAAATAAAAGTAATTAATTTGTAACCTTTTATAGTTTCTAAATAATTAATAATTATTTCTATAGAAACTCTTTAAGTCTATTTTAATCATGGGTGTTTAAAAAAAAAAACCGAAAACCGAATTTAATCTAATTGAAAAAATCGGTTCGGTTTCGATTCACAAATTTGGTTGTACCAATTTACCGGTTCATCCTAACTTAAAAATTGGTTTAGTCGAACCGGTTTTGCTAAAAATTCCTAAATATTGGAGGATAAAATAGGTATTCTGACTTCAAAATGAATTTTTTTATAAAACTAATTTGAAACAAGTTAACCGGATTATTGGTTCAGTTTAGAACCGGTTCGATAATTTTCCTGAACCATGTTTCTAATTCGGTTCAAAAACCAACTAGTTGGACCGATTCTCAAGTTTTGAACAACCCTAATTCTAATAAGTTTGCTTTACTAGAAAGTATAATTAGATGAATAAAATATTTAGGGTTATTGTACGAAAATGTTTACTTCTATTGCTTTCCATAATTTGTGGACAACCATAACTAGTGATATGGACTCGAGCATTGATGTGCTTGGATATAATTTTAAGACATAAATTTTACCTCGATGATTGCTATTCGTGCTTGATCGATCAACTAACATTGATGTGTCATTGGTCTATTCAATATCCAAGTTTAGGTAAAAAATTAAAGGATTAAGCTCAATCAATGGT
>WYDK02000051.1:4584557-4594831 GCA_009867345.2 Toxicodendron radicans
TCCCACTTCTTTTTCCAAACCGTCCATTCTTCCCTCCACTCTCTCCATTCTGGTGTTAACCATTGCCAACCGGCTCTAATACCAGTTTGATACAAACCCCAAACAATCTGAAGAAACACTTGGATTCTCACAATCCTCAACACACAATCACAAAAGCACATATGGATAACAACTCAAGAAATTATACTGTTATATTGAACTTGAAATGGCTACAAAAATGAAATGAAAAACGACAGAAAAAGTAACAAGTATACTAGCTAGCATTTCAAGGAGCCAGCACCCTCCCACATTGATTCCAATACCAGAAAAATGATCACCCCCTTGTTGCCCAGATACCCTGCCTATAAAGCAATTGCCTCCTTTCTAGACCTTTCAATTCTTGACACGTATTGTTTTCCTAACAAACCTATTGTCCATCAGCAAAAATCCCCTTTTTACCCTTTTTCTTATAGACCTGTATGACTGGAGGCTTATCAGGTAGGCTAGCACCTTTTGCATTAACCCAAAGAAAATGAACATTTTTTTCTTCAAAAATTCACCATTCTCAGGATTTGTATGATTTCTTTATGCTGTTATCATCATGTTAAACTTATCAGAACATAATCAGCTAGATAGTAAAAGCCAACATTCATCATGTCCTCAAATTATCTCTCTTGATGTACAAACGTGATATGTATTAAGTTAAAACACCATTTGTTTATTTTTTTTTTTTTAAACTAACCAAGAAGCTCACTCTGCCATTTTTACTCCAGTATCCTAAAATGATGAATCTGTATGTTCTCCACATCAAGCTTCTTGTAATCGCTGCGATTTCTAGTAGCATAAAACTTGCCCCAGTTGTATTCCCTGTATCTGGCAGGGTGCTGTTCATTTACAAGCTCTTCCAAGGGCTTTATCATGACATTGTGGGCAGGAAAGAAGAAGAATGGAATCGAAAACCTTTCCTTCTCAGAGTTCACCACCACCCTGTGCTCTACACTCTCATACCTATCATTGCTCCATACCTGCAAAAAACAATCCAATTCATATAGTGACCTAATGTTATAGAACTCTATGTATGAGAATCCCAAAATGTTTAATAGTCTGTTAATCATGCATATCTTTGAAAAACCAACTTCAATAAACTAGTTCAAAGTACCTGAATGGCATCACCAACATTAATGATAAAGGCATCTGGGACTGGTTTAACTGGAATCCACTCTCCATCCGATTTCCTCTTCACTTCAAGTCCACCAACATCATCCTGAGCAAGGACAGTTAAGGCACCAGCATCCTTGTGTCGACCAACACCTAGAACTAGCTCAGGGAAAGGGCAAGCAGGATAGTGATTAAGCCGCAGAAAGCTGGTTTGGCCTTTAAAATAGCCATGCATTCGATCAGCCTGCAAGCCTAAGCTGAGGGAGACAAGTTCCAACAACTTGTAAGCTAGATTTTTTACCTCACGCGCATACTCTTGACATACCTCCCTGGCCAACACAGTATTTTTTAATTAAATTTCAGACACACAATTCAATTGACATACGATCAGAAGATTCAAGGAATAATCTCATACTTTGAAGGCAAGTTATATTACCTAAATTCTGGAGGCTTTTGTGGCCACTGGTTAGTCAACATCCTTAGCTCCTCATCACCAGGCTCATGGGATGCTGGGATGAAAGTTGGATCTTCCACCATAAAATCAAACACTTCCTTCCAGTCTCTTACATTCTTGGTATGCTCACTGTCGTGATATCCCAGAGGATTCACTTCATCTCTCTTCACCAGCTTCTTCTCCTCCATTGACTGATCAAAGAATTCTTTTGCTACCTTTTCCATTCTTCTAAGCAATTCCAATGGCACCCCATGATTAATAACTTGAAAAAACCCCCAGTTTTTGCATCCTTGGCCTATCTCCAACACAAGTTCTTCAGTGTCACTAGAGAGATTGATTAATGGGATTCCATCTGCTTCAGAAACTTTGAGTTTAGGTCTATTTTCATTGGGTTGGATGAAGTCTAGATCTACTTCTCCCATGGTTGAATTGAAGGATCTAGTGACAGAGAATGAACTAGAAACAAAAGCACTGAGTTTATTTTATCTTTATCTTTATCTCTTAAAAAGAAACGAAGTGTTTTATAATCTCAGTACCATCTTAAACTCAAAGTACATTGAACATGGACGGTTCAAATTAGAGAGAAAACAAAATTGGTTGGTGGGTTTTGTTTGGAAGCTTCTGCCGTAAAACTGTAACTGTTAATTGCCATGGTGCTGTATGTTTCCAGTTTTTTGTTTCACCATAGACAAAATAGTGTGAGAGAGAATACCCTTCTTAAAGATCATCATAACTGGAAGGATAAGATCCATCAAGCTCACAGATCATGACAAGTAATTGACAGAACTTCAGTTCCGATCCTAGAGATTATTAGTATCGTTTCATGAATGACATGTAGTACGCATTGTCTAAGAGCAGATGCATGTCATCCGCATCATCCAGACAAAAACAACATATCATCTATATTTTCCCCTTCAAACTGGAGAAGCACCATCAGAATCAAAGCGAAATGCAGAAGTAGTCAAAGATCCAAGAAATCATCGATGAAATTTCTAAACCCTAATTGCAGATAGTAAATAAAGATAATAATGATAAAGAACCATCCTCTCTCTCAAATCCATGTCAAACTATATGTTTCATTGCTCTTATTTTTTCTAAACGTGTGAAGGAGTACAGATAAAAAATTCTTTCTCCTAATTCTAGTTTCAGTTGCGTGACATAAAGTTCCAAACAAGAGCATGGACCAACACACAACAAATGCTACTCTGTACAAAATAGAATTGAAATATTAAGACACTGAGGTATAAATGAGTTGAGTGTCTTGAGTCATCATGCAGCAGGAATGGAAGTTGAAAGGACTACATAAGACAAGTATTGAAGCCCGTCTTGGATTTTGCTCACTGCGGTCGTGTGATCAGTACGGAGATTATCAGAGAAGGCATTGGCTTTTTCCTGAACTGATGTTTTTGCAACTTCAGGGGAATTGGCAGCAGCGCTCTTCATGGCTGATTGGTAAGCTTCAGCAACATCAGATATGCCTAAAAAGAGAAAATTACTTCTTCGAATCAGCAAGCATTAATAAAGGTACAAAAAGTTCTAACAATGCACAAGAAGTTTGTCAGAAGACATAGATGAATGATGAATATATCGTTAAAATTGACACAGTGTTTAAAACTTCACTAGGGAACACCTTAAGCATAACATAACGCCAATTAATCAAAGTAAACACCTAAACCACTATGCATGGAATATACAAATATTTCCTAGCAAGGACACACCAAGGACATGCATCTTTTCAGTGTTCCTCAACACTCCCAAGCAAAGGACATGTTTTGTGGGTTACTAAGTTTAAGAAAATTAAAATACAAATATAACAGTATAAGTATTAAGCTTATTATGTTCGACAATGAGAACAGAACCACACAATTTTAGACCTTATGAATATGGTTGAAAAAAAATTTGAGAGGCTTCCAATTCACTGCGCATCATTATTGCCAATACCAAAATCTCTGCTAAGCTTGACATGTAAATATGTATTGGCACAGGAAAATTATTCATTTCAGTGAAATACAATTTACTTAATCAGCACGATATTTGAGTGCCAAACAATGAACCTGTAATAAAGCTGTTGGAAACTGCTTCCACATATACTGTCATTGATTGTGCCTTTGCTCTGATTATCTTAGCTTTTTCAACAGAATCCTCAGGCCAGTCAATTTTCAAAGCATCACTATAAGCATCTTCATCCTGAACCTTGCTAGCATTTGATATTACAGATTTTCCAAGCAATAGCAATTGAGATACAGCAACACAGCACATTTCTGAGAGTCTCTGTAAGACATGCATCAACTTATCAAATCTAATTAACCAGAAAACAAAAGCAAAGTCCAATAAAAGCAGTTAGGTTAAAGTGGTTCCAAAAAAACTCAAATTAATTCCATACATGAACACCCTCTGAGTGAAGAGATTCTTGTCTGCCAGCAGTCCTTTGAACTATATCATTAACAGTTAGTCCTGCTAATGCATTCGTGAACCTGCAAAGGTAAGAAAAACATTAACTAGTGCACAATGCAAAGGAGATAAGTACAGGAAAAATGCCACATTCCAACTGATCTATGTCATTCTTATATCCAAATTCAAAATACTCATTAATATCAGTCCAGCCGATATTGCAATCACAATTGAATTAACAAATCAGAAAACTAGGGTCCACCAGAACATTCCTTGAGGAAAACCAAAGCAGGATTTTTGGCATACAACATTCAAATTTTCAAAAAAATAAAAAAGAATGAGCGGCTGACTGGATGCTATGAAATTATACAGTAGAACACAAAATCAGCCCAACTATAAATAATCAAAAGTCAATAACGGGAGCTTGATGAAATACCAAATGAAAGGCCAAATACTAACCATAGAACCAACAAATCAAGGCAAACAAGCACATAAGCCAAAAAGACTGGACTATAAAAAAGTTAAAATAAAATAAATAAAAATTAGAAACTGACAAATAAGGAAGCGTATAGAACAAAACACATTACCCTGCAGCCATATCAGCAGCCTTGCTGACACTTAAATCATGTAAATTCTTCATTTCTTCACCACAGCCCTCAGTTCCAGTTTCTACTTTTTTTCCTTTATCTGACTCACCACTACTACCATCTACTTCAGTACTCAAGCTAAAAATTTGCTGAACCTGTTTGAGATTTCCATCATACTCGGATTTCTGATCTGATGATAATTTTGCTTTTCTTCTATTAAATAAGAGTGCATGATGGTTGGACAATGCCTCCAGTTCCTGACATCATCATCGTTCAATGTTATTAACGGTTATATATTTCACTGTGCAAACTTCAACTTCAAGGATGAGAAAGTGACCTCCAATTGTTCTGGACCCCCATATATGTAGAAGCAACGATCAAATGTTACTTCCTCAGATAACTGATCCTCATCACCTTGTTGTTCAGAATCTTTATTCTTTTCTATGTCAATACCAGTCTCTGCGATCAGTAGATCCATAGTCTCCTTGCCTACGTATTCAAGCACTTGCATTCCCTTTGCTGTAAAAGCTCTTCCAGTCTGCAAAATAGATTTGTGGGATTAGCAGTCAAGCAACATTACTGCACAAGAAGACAAGGGTTGAGCAAACCTCTATCAGGGATGGTGCAGCAGAACCAATTTCCCCACCCGGCTGAATAGATCCCGCAAGGTTCCCAGCAGAATGCTCAAGTCTAGAGAACAATAGGAAGAATTTCAATTGATCAGCGAAACTTGTCAACATGAGTCTGCAGCTTGAGTCTTAACTTTAAAATTCATGTATCTTAATTTTATTCCCAGATGCAGTATGCTTGCAACAAAAATTATAAGTAGTCAATCAAAGAAATAAATTAGCATATATAGGAAAGTATGAGTTTTGCTTTAACTCAACATTTTAACAATAAAATCTAAAGATCATCCACTCGCTAAATCAAACTCTTCTATAAATCTTACTAAATACATTTTGACATGTTAATTACAGGCTCAAACTTGCACATCTCATTTTTATCCTAATTTATGACTTTCTATATAAATGATAACGAACTACCAGCCAGGGTAGCAGTTTGATATCATCACCAATTCGTACAGGGTACACTCTAATTGGAAATATTTCACTTCACTAGATTATATATTCATAAAATACCATGCAAAACTGTACAACCACACCCTCAACTAGCTTATTCATTTAAGGGGAATAAAAAAGAACATGACCAGAAAACTCTCTTCAGCTAGCAAACTTCACCATCATTTTGTCCCCAAGAATACAACTAATGATCAAATTATCTATCTGACAGTACAATAGCAATTAAACATACTTCTGGACAAAAGTGGTACTGCCTTTCCATGCACTTCCTAAAGCCTGCCAAGCTCCTGAAGCAAAATTCTCAACAGAATTATCAAGAACCTTCAATCCCTGCAATTACTAACAAGTGTTTTAAATTAGCAAAAAAAGGCAAACTACCAGTTCTAGACAACAGAAACAAGCAACTGCAAATAAATAAATTTGAATAAAAGCTGACAGCAATTTTCATGGTCAACATCATTGACATGTTTCCCAGAAAATTGGCATTTTTCTCATAACAATTCTGAGAAAGATATTGATGTTAAACAAGCTATGATGCCTCAGAGATCAGAACTGTAAAAATGTAGATACAGAAACACAAAACTTGCATTACCAATAGCATATCCAGTTGACAAGAAAAACATCAAAATATACAACAAAAACTTGCCTGGCCAAGCAAGGACTCCTCACTAGCTTTCTCCAATTTCTCCAAAGCAGACTTTCGCTTTTTTTCATTCTCATCTTCACTTTCCTTTTCAGATGCAGTGTCCTCAGCCTTTTCCTCTTCCTTAAGAGGTTCTGAATCTTCATTTTGCACGTCCACGAAGCTCTTAGCAGCCTTCTCCGCAGCCAGAGATGCCTGCATCCACAAAGAACTGCTCAACCGCATTGCAAATGATCCAACAAGAACGATGAGCAATAAACTATAGATGTTTACACATATATATCTCTTAAAAAAATAAAAATAAAAACAGCTGCTCTCACTAACCTAAATCCTCCTAACCTGCTTCAAGAATTTAAATTCGAAACTTAGCCAATAACAAACACTACAATATTAAAAAACGTGATGAGAAATAATAACAAGAACCCAGTTCATATTAATCCAAACAAAACACCCAGCTCTCAACTAAAGAAACAAAAATGCCCAATAAAATATAAGCACACTTCAATTAAATCCCAGTTCAAAAAAGGCAATCTAAAGATGAGAAATAATAACAAGAACCCAGTTCATATAATGAAAATAAATGATCAAGTGCGCTAATAGAAACACATTAATTAACATAACGAGAGAGAAAAACGAAGCTTAAAGCTTACATTGCGAGAGATCTCTTCAGCAGCCTTTTGAAGATCTGAGAGAACTGAAAGCGGAGAAAAACCCCAACCTCCCCACCCTCCAGATTTCGCTGGCGCTTCTTCAACTTTAGTTTCCTCATTTTGAGACTCTTTCTCTTCTGGGTTTTCGTTTTTGGCCTCGTTCTCGTTCTTGTTCTCGTTCTCGTTCTTGTTCTTATCGTCTTCCATTTTGTGGGCTCAAAAGCGTAATCGAAATGAGAGAAAAATGGAACTGTAGAAGAATGAGTGAGATCTGGAACTGCTGGATTAAATTGAGAATAGACCACCACGGAAGCTTTTTGGTTACAACTTACGTTCAATATGAAAATAGACGCAAAACCAGACGGTTCAACGTGGTTTTGAAGGCAATCAATTCAATCTCTTTCGTTGCAATTAGGTTTTAAAACGACAGCGTTTTTATCTATTCCAGTCTTCCCTTTTTGCCCTCTGCTTTGTGTGGTTATTCCCAAAATCTATCCTACCCTTAAATTCAAGCAGTTTCGAGTCCTTTAATAATTGAAATACTATATAAAAAAATGAGCTTTACATTTTGATTATGAGTTATTTGCATTCTAAATTAGTCTAAATTTACCTTAATATATAAGTAATTAAATTAATAAGAGATTTCTCAGCTTCTACAATGGATGAAGACTCCAAAAAACTCTTGTGGAGAAACCTATGAATCACTTGAGCTTGAGAACAAAATGGGACAAAAGGCATTAATCATCTTTCACAAAGCACTTGAGAAAAACTACCCAGAAGCTTAATATTGAAAATGGTGAGAATTCCTCATACTGTTATGCCCCTCAAAATTCTGATGCTTTCCTTCTATATGAGATCATGTTTCCCGTGCATCAAAGTTGGGAAAAAGCTGATGATCAGGGACAAATCTAGCCATGGAAGAGTTACCGATGTTACTCCAGTGTCTCTGCTAGAAGTTAAGGTGGCACTTCCCACAAAGGTGATTTTTGGAGACAAGACTGTGGCCAAGAAATTTGACCCTCCAGAATTGGCTCTGCTTGCAAAAGTCAGGCTTGGTGAAGGCACCTTGGGATCCTTGTTTAAGGTGGTTCTTGATTGTGGTTCAACCATCACCATGAGAATGGTTCGAGAAGGTTTGGTCGATGGAGCCACTCTTGAGTTTTGGATCAATTTCTTTGGAGGAATTCGAAATACTTGGCTCCTGCCAATACATTTCAGCTTCTGGTATGGTGGAGAAGCTTTTATTTTGTACGAGTATCTGTGCTTAGGAAGCTTAGAAGAACTGTTACATGGTAATTATTAAGATAATGGTACATTTTTATCTTTATCTTGCTTTAATTTTGACTTCTAAATTACTTTGTTGGGGAGAATTTTACCTGATTTAATAGAACTTTTGACCTTGATTTTGGAGCAAAAGTTACCTTTCAATGTAAGGATTACCAATTCATACAAACAGTCTGCATTTGAGAATTTTCGTGTATATATATAATGTAATATAAGTAGATAGAATCTTAATTGAACTTGACTTGTTGCAATGTAGGAAGTGAAGGAATCCAGTTTACTCGATTAAGTTGGAGAGCTAGAAAGCATATAGCAGTTTGTGCAGCCAAGGCAGTGGCCTTTCTGCATACCCAGGTGACCAAAAATGGTGAAGGGCTTGTTTGTGGGGTGATCAAGTCTTCTAATGTCATGATTCAACTAGACTTCTCAGCATGTCTGTCGAGCTACGAGACGCCTTACCTTGTTACTCCACGCACCATAATCAGAAGGAATGCTGGCCGGATTGCGCCTGAGTTGAGACACACAGAAGTGTTTACACAAAAGTCTGACGTTTACTGCTTCGGAATTCTGCTCTTGGAGCTTATAACAGGGAAAAAACCTGCAGTGACAAACATGGGAGAGTACATACGGGAGAAGAGAAAGCAAGAAGGGGTAAAAGGTATATATGACAAGAGAATGGGAGAAATTCTGAAGGAAAACATGGTTGAAATGCTTGAAATTGCTCGGCTTTGCCTCTCGCGCAATCCCAGAGAAAGGCCCGTAATGGATAGAGTGTTGCAGATGATTCAAGACTTGCAGGACTAGGATTTTCTCGTTCCCTGTTACAACATGGAACCTTTTTTATCATTTCTGAAATAGGGAGATTCATCTAAACACAATAATTGTAAAGCCATATAAATCATTATATATATATATATCCATCTTGTCACTGGCGGAGGAGCCAGTATATGCCCAGAAAGGGCATATGCCCTCCCTCAAAACTTTAAAAGAATTTCTTCTAAAGTTTTTCATGTATTTCATTTTTTAGAATTAATTTCTTTTAAATTTCTCTACACAAACACATGAATTAAAATATTAATTTATTTATGCTTCTTCTCCTTTCTAAATATATACCTGTATTTAATTTTCTAAAGTATTTTTTAATGAAATGATCACTATGTTTTAACATATATGCATAGATATAAATTTTTAATTTTTAATTTCTACAGTTTAAATTGCCCCTGAACGAAAATGCTGGCTCTGCCATCTTGTGAACATATCAAAAACAAAACACAATGAGAATGAAATTTGTGCTCATGTTTATTATCAGCTTTGCATGCTGGAATGCTTGTATATCTGCCTAACTTATGCAGAGTAGACACTCTATTCAACAATACAGGATGTCCCTGCATAACTTCATGAAGTATTTATCCATACAATCAGACCCTTTTTCTGAAGTTTTATTCTGTTAACTCTCATGTAAGATGTTTATAAATAGATTATAAATTACGAATGTATGGAAGAGTTCTGTTGCGATTTCACGTGGCAATCCACAATGAATCATGGTTCCAAAATTGTTTACGATTGTATCTTCCTGATAAGCTTCAGACAGCTTAGAAAGTTTGGGTTGAAATGGTAAATTTCTAATTTCATCCCTGCTTGAACTTGAGTACTTTGTCTATATGTTAACTAATATATAAAGAAGTTTACAAGACAAACCTTAATCAAATAAGTAAACAAGAACTATCTATAAACATGTGATACCCAATACCCAAGAGGGAATTTTCTGAACGCCAGTCAGTGTTTACAGAAAGGAAGATTTTGCTTCCTCTATAATCACTGTTTATTCATGAAAAGTTAGGATGGTTTGATATACAATGGAAATATATTTTTAAACAGTTTTATGTAATGGTTTTTCCTTCAGTGATGATTGAACTGTAAGAGTATTTCCCTAATGCTTCCAAAAAAATAAAACCCAGTTGAGTTCCACTTGTTTTTTAGAAGGAAAAGAAAACAAATTGATGCATTGCTCCATTATTGGAAGTTTTCATTTAATGCTCTTCTTAGTTATTC
>WYDK02000051.1:4602988-4615514 GCA_009867345.2 Toxicodendron radicans
TATTGGTTCTAACTCTATTTAATCACAATTAACTCTTAAATATTTATAATCAAAAGTCCCTTAAATATATATATATATATATACTCTTATAAGCGAATGAATTTAATTGGAAGTAAAATCATTGTTTTTATGCTCGGATTGGACCTTGACCTGGACATGGGGTTAGTTCTTGACTCGGGCGGTCGGACTGAGACAGGTCGGACCTGTGACATCATGTTGGCGTTTGGAACCTGAAATGGTCATTCGAGTTGTTGGTAACAAGTATTCAATAACAATCCGACCCACAACTGACCCAATATTATCCACTTTGGTAGTCTGGGTGGCTCATATTGACATTTGGGGGATTTTCCTGATAAAGGCAGGGTTTGATTGGGATTGGCTTAGCTCTGTCACCAATTGTAACACTCTGGCTATTTAAAAGCATAGTCCCTCATGGATTTCCCTGTTATTTAACCAACTCAACCCTTTCATTCTCAAATGATGTGGGATGTCTCACGTTCATTGCACATGAACATTAGTTCCTTATCTGGAACAAGTGTTTTAATGTAATCTAACTCTTTGACCTAACAATTAAATCACGATTCGACCTTGTTCACTTAATTCAATTTGATCTAATGACTAAAATATGTTTTAGCCATAACCTGGACCAGATTAAGGACAAATTCGAGTTTTAAAACATAAGAGTAGAACTAGTATATTTCATGTGATATTCTATTATATTTAGAGTTATTATTTTATGGGCCTTTATATCTTTATTATAAATTATTTATTTTTGGCGTTACATACATAATGAAATACATTTGGCATTGCCACGCTGACGTGGCGACAAAGAGAGCAAGTTGGAACAAAACTTTTCGGACAGTGAACAGAGACCAGAAGATCCAAAACTTTACACGTGTAAAGTAACGGGAGTCACCATCTTAACGGCGTTAACTCTTTTCTTTCCCAAGAATCAATTCCCTCTTAAAACCGAAATAACAAAATTAACAAAAATACTTGACGAAATTAAAATTCAGATACTGTCTCCTTCGGCTGCTTCTCTGAAATTAATCAGTTTTTTCTTCTTTTTTTCAACCAAACAAGGCCTTATTTTCTGCAATTATAGAGAGAGAGAGAGAGATATTTGTATTGATGTTTAATTTAAGATTTAAATTTCGTATTTGAAGTTTTGATAAAGAATTGGAGATACAATGAAGGCGATGGAGACGATACAAGATCTGATCGAGGAAGCCAAAGTACGTGCGGTGTGGTGGGCGTTGTGTATATTCGCCGTCTGTTATTTCTTATCTCGTAAGTCTCTCCGAAAACTCGGCCTTTCTCGTTGAATTTTGACTCGGAATTTGTCCGGTTAAGTTACGCCGTCTTTTTTTCAGCTTTGAATTTTCGTTGTGTTTCAGCTAGAATTAATTGTGTGGTAGAATTCGTCGTTGTTTTGGTGCAAAATTTTTGAAATTTAGGTTACTATAGAATATTCGTTTGAAATTAAGGTTATTTTAGATTATTTTTTTCTTTTTATTGTTCTAAGCTGGAAAATCTAAGTGAACTAAGCTCAATGCTGATGAAGTTAAGTAGGGATATTTTAATAAATTTCATTGCTTAGTGAGTGTTTTTGAATTTCAAAGCAAACAAATTACAGAGGACCTTACAGGCTTATTCAATTTGGTTTCGATTAAGGGTCTAAGTTATCACTTTTCTTTTAGTTTACTACGTTGCGGATTATTTTTATTTATTTGTTTGTTTGTTTGTTTTTATTATTAATGCAGATACAAGTACGTCAATGTGGATGAATTTACCCATATCCATACTTATAGCTTGCGCTCTACGAATTCTATCTAATGAGGTGGAATTCTCCTGGAAGGTTAAAAGAGTGCGTCCACAAACTTATTTATCTCAGTTGGAGAAGAAACAGTTGTCTGCCAATGATTCTCGGCTTTCTAATGCACCACCCCCGCCAAGATGGAAGCGGAAAATTGATTCTCCTATCGTGGAGGCTGCAATTAATGGTTTTATAAGTAAAATTTTGAAGGATTTTGTTGTTGATTTATGGTATTCAGAAATTACTCCGGATAAGGAGGCTCCAGAGCTAATGCGAACTATAATCATGGATGCTATCGGTGAAATATCAGGAAGGGTCAAAGAGATAAACCTTGTTGACCTGCTAACAAGGTATATATGAATTGTTTTTATTTTTTCATTTTTTTTAAGAAAAGAAGTAAAAGGTTTGTGAGTTTATGAAACTTTTATCAAATTTGAAATTAGTTGGACACATAAAGAGCATGATCTAATTACTGTTGTTATGTTTCAGTGATATAGTAGATTTAATAGGGGAACACTTAGATCTTTTTAGAAGAAACCAAGCTGCTATTGGTGTCGATGTTATGGGAACCCTGTCCTCTGAGGAGCGGGATGAAAGGTTGAAACATCATCTTATGGTTTCTAAGGAGCTTCATCCAGCACTGATATCTGCAGAGAGTGAGTACAAGGTCTGAGTGGAGAGTTCTCTTGAAATTTCAGTTTTATCTCGACCAATCTTTGCATTCCCTTCTAAATTTTTTTACTGTAGGTTCTTCAACGGATAATTAGTGGAGTGCTAGCTGTGGTACTAAGACAACGAGAAGCTCAATGCCCCATTGTTCGAACAATTGCTAGGGAGCTTGTGACTTGTTTGGTGATGCAACCTATTATGAATTTAGCAAGTCCAGCGTAAGTTTTATAATAATTCTTGTTCCTTTTGTTCAATATTTTACAGCTTTAATATTTTTCTTTTATGCTTGGTTTGGTTGCAAAGTGTTTAATTTTTCAAAATTGGTAGCATAGTTTTTCACCTAGTTTGTGCTTGAAGATCGGACAACTTTAGTCCTAAGTGTATGGTTTTAGTGGAGATTAGATTGAGAATTATTTAGATTTCAGTTCTTTCAAGTCGTAAGAATGACTGTATTTAAATTCTATTTGAATCTTAAGAAAGACAAGAAAATTAAACAAGCACGTTGTTATCAATCATTCTGCATTATGACCTCTGTGATAGGACTGTTGTATTGATTCTTTATGAGATTAGGTAGGATTGGGAGTACCGGTTGTGGACCTGGACCACATTGTTCTAACTTCTTCTTCTTTTATTCATTTTTTCTCTTTAAACATTTTAATTTCCAAATGGAACATATAATTATGAAATAATTCTAATATTCTCTCATGGACATTGTTACAACCCCGATATTCATTGCTTAATACTATAAATGTTACATTCATTGTCACTTAAATAAAGCTTGAATTGATTATTTAACTTAATTCAATAGCTAACCATCTGATAACAATATGTCGTTGGCCAGGTATATTAACGAATTGATTGAAGTCATTTTACTTTCAATTAAAGATGATAGCACTAAAGACATAGGCCGTCATCAGTTTCCAGGGGGAGTACATAATGGAGATTTTCCATCAAAAAAATATTCTTCTTTGAATAATCAAGGGACAGATATGACTTTGGTTAAATTCGGTGATCAAAGAGAAGCATCTTTGGATAACAACACATACCAGGAAGATATGCGTCTGCGTTCAGCTGATTGGGCACAAGTGCTGAAGGCTGTCACCGAGAAAAGAGATGAAGTTCTTACCCCTGAAAATCTTGAGAACATGTGGACGAAGGGAAGAAATTATAAGAGGAAAGAGCAGAAAAGTGTAAAAGCTGGAGTTGAAAAACATGTAGCTAAAGGTTCAGGGATAAATAGTGCTGTGGCAACTGGAATTATGGTGAAGGAAATGTCTAGCAACAGGACTGAGCCATGTGATGCAGCAGATGATAAAGCTGTGTTACAGCTAACGGCGGGATTAGGTCCTAACACTCAATTAAGTGATGGGAATGAAAATATGACACATTTGCAACAGATTTTGGATAAATCATCGTCATTTGATGAAGGACATGCTGTTGCTGTATTGGAAGATATTAATAATCTTGGTGCTGATGGAAATAAAAATAGGCTTAAGAGATCCAGTAGTACTTCTGCTCTTAGAGTCCTACCTGATGCCAAAAAGGCTTTTACTGGAGATAGTGGAGGGTCTGTTATTGCTGAGTTCTACAGCCCAGATTTTGGCAGGCGTAGAGAAGAATATAGGGGTATGAATGCTTCTGATATAATAGTCCGGAGTGAGGGTCAACATTTTCCTAAGCTTAAGTGCCGGGTGAGCATGTACTGTTTTTGTTAAAGATTGTTGTGTGTGTTAGAAAATGAACTGCTGATAGAATCCTTGTCTTGTACAGTATTCAAAAGAGAACTGTTTATTGAGCTTATGTATGTAGATTCTCATGATTGACACTTTCTTCAAATCATTGTTGAATCTTATATCCTTTTTACTTATGTGTGTATAGGTTATAGGAGCTTATTTTGAGAAACTTGGATCGAAATCTTTCGCAGTTTATTCAATTGCAGTGACAGATTCAGAAAACAAAACTTGGTTTGTGAAAAGAAGGTTTAATTCTTGCCTTTTTTATATTTAAAATATTACTTTTTCCTAATGCACTTTTATGTTTGTTTAATTCTTTTGATAAGCACAATGATGTTTTGGTTTCAACAGGCTACCTGACTCTTTCTTGTTTTCTTTGTCTCTTTTCAGATATAGAAATTTTGAACGACTGCATCGACATCTTAAAGAAATCCCTAATTACACATTACATCTACCTCCCAAAAGGATATTCTCCTCAAGCACTGAGGACGCCTTTGTCCATCAACGTTGTATTCAGCTTGATAAATATCTGCAAGTATTATCAGTTCTCTTCTCTGTCTTGTTCTTCAGAATGTTATTTTTTTTTCCCTTTTGCTTTAATCTTTGTTGCCTTTATGCAGGATCTCCTATCTATAGCTAATGTTGCTGAACAGCATGAAGTGTGGGATTTTTTAAGTGTTACCTCAAAGGTGTGCTTCTTCATGACATTTAGTGCTTTAATTTTAGTTGAACATACCATCACTGACTTGTTGAGTCATATCTGAATCATGATAATTGCCTCTTTTTTTTTTTTTTTTTGAAGAATTACTCTTTTGGAAAATCTTCATCAGTGATGAGAACCCTGGCAGGTATGTGTTTTTTTGTTATTAGTTGTATGTTAGCCTAGCTGTTTGTTGTTTAGAGGCTTCCAAAATGAGCATCTATCATTTGGGATGCTATTTCAGATTTAACCATATGCTTTGCTTCTTCCCATTTGTTCTTTGCTGTTTTCTGATATTCTATATCTGACCATAACGTAATAGTTCTACCTCCTACCCATCATACTTAATTTGATCCAAGTCCAACAAAGATAGGGCTTTCTTTTCATTTTAGAAATGGCCTGCTTTATTGATTTTTAGTTTGTCTTCAGTCTTTCCATATGTTCAGTTTGTTACATTTATGTTATCTTTTATTTATTTTTTCATCTGGGAATTGATTTCCACTTTTGATTTTGATTTAGGGGTTGCTACCTCTTGTATGTACTTGTAGAGTCTTATATGTGTCTCACAATGGGTGTTCAACATCTGCTTGTAGAATGTGGCTACTTTACTTCTAGGAAATTGCTTTAAGGTTTCACTACTGAAAATAAAGTTCTCAACTGCTGATATCTATATTTGTTCTTACCAAAAAAAAAAAAACTGCTGATATCCTATGACAAACTATATTTCAGGAAGTTTTAATTCTCTTGATTTTGAACTCATTGCTTTCTGAAATTTATTTAATTCTGATTTGGCAGATTTATTCAATTGTATGATCATTCTGCTTCTCACTCTCATAGATCATCTTCTTATTTTTGTGTTTTTTTTTTTTTTTTTTGTGAATTTTATTTATTATGAAACAGTCAATGTGGATGATGCTATGGATGATATTGTACGCCAGTTTAGAGGGGTTTCAGATGGCTTAATGAGGAAAGTTGTGGGTTCATCTCCTAACCTTGATGAAGCCTCTTCCGCCTCATCCAGTAGAAACTTTTCATTCAAGGCAGATGAGATAAGTACACATATTACAAGGCAAAGTGCCTCTGAAACAGTTAATAGCTTTTCTGACCATGAAGAAGGTGATAAAGACAGCCATGGCCATGAGAAAGTCACATCTGGTGTACAAGCTAGTGGTTGGCATTCAGACAATGAATTGAACTCAAAGGGTTTTCCACCTCGGGTAATGAAACATGGTGAAGATGCTAGAATTAGAAACCTAGATTTGCCGAGAAAACACAGTTCAGATGCAAAATCTGAATGGTTTGCCCAGGATGTATCACCTGCTGCCAAATTTTCAGCAACTCCTGATCATTTGGAAGATCCAATTGGAATGCCACCAGAGGTATCATGCATTTCGTTGGTTTGTTTTACTTGATATTTCCTGAAGTACCTATCTTATTTTGATGTAGCATAAAACTAGTTCTTAGTTGTTTTCCTTTCTTGGATCTGTCACCAGGCTGCTGGTTTTTGTTGCTCTACCATTAACATTGGGCAGAGGTTAAATACAAAGTGACTTAAGACAGTGCTATCATTGTCATCATATTCATTTTCTTCTCTCTCTTATGTATTTCCTTTTGGGGGCAGGGGAATGGGAGCTGTTGGTTGCAAGGTTGAGAAAACTATGATCTCAAAAGATAATATTCAGTAGTAGTTGATTTATGGTTTTTGGAGTGACTATTTTAGTGACATTGGGAGCTTGACATAGATGTTAACTAGCACTTTATGTGGACTATCCTGAAGATGCAGTTATGACGTTAAAGATTTTGAGTATAAGAATATAGATGATAAAGGGTGGGGTTGTAGCAATGATGAAGATTCCAGTAATATTTGATTGGTTAGTTAAGCATATATGATGTTTGCTTTGCTTTAGAGTTAAGGAATATTTTCTATTTTTAGTTTTTTCTTCGGTTGTGCTCCTCTTGTATACTCCTTTTGATGTATCTAAATGTTATTTTATTTACTTATTCGAGAGACTCTTTCTTTCTGATTGCATAGCTGGAGATGTTAGTAATATTTATTATTGACTTTCATGCAGTGGACTCCATCTAAAGTAAGTGTACCTCTGTTAAATCTGGTTGATACGGTTTTCCAACTGAAGAGAAGAGGCTGGCTAAGGTGGGTAATCCTTTTACTTTTCCATATATTGTGAATTCATTTTTTGCTTCAAAATCTTGATATTCTGTCAATGCACTCAGCTTCTCATGCCTTTTAGATGGAGACTAGTAACCAAATCAAACACAAATCCCGAGCACAATAGAAGTCCTAATATCAATAGAAATCAACAATCAAAATTAATCCTAGTTAAAATGGAAATGAAATGAGACTAATAAATATAGTATAACAGTCCTACATCAATATGATGGATGTGTTATTTTAGAGTGGGCTACTGTGCTTTTTTTTTTCCTTTTTTTGTAATTTTTCGAACTAATTTCTTTTTCTTAGATCTCCTCTATGCTTTCATTTTTTCATTTGTAACTTGATCATTTTTCCACTGCTATTTTCTGTCTAGAAGCTATCCTTTGGTTTCCCTTTGTTTGTGTGGTTTTTGTGCTACTACCTTCATGTTCTTTTCAGTATATAAATGATTATCTGATGCTTCAAGGTCACTACCTTAAATCTCTTTCTACCTGCATACTCCATGAACCTAGACATTAAATGTACAGTCTTCACAGCTTTGAATTTTTTCTTTTTGAATATTCCTTTCGGTTCTATTTTTTATTTTAATTTTTTGGTTTGCCTGCGGTTAGTTGGAATTATTTTACGTGAACAAATAGCTTAAGGAATTCATCATGCTCTACCCAAACCAATTACTAACCATATCTGGAATTTACTGAGTGCTTCCTTACATGTGCATGAACCTATCTCCATTCCTCTTGCCTGCATGCGGTTGTTTTGTCTTTGACTGTGATATTACAGTATCACACATATTGCAACAGTATTTAGCTTTGATATATCCTGCAACAGTTAATAATTGGTATTTGGTATGTGCTTATTTTGTTTGATGCAGAAGGCAGGTCTTTTGGATATCAAAGCAAATCCTGCAGCTGGTAATGGAAGATGCTATTGACGACTGGCTCTTGAGACAAATTTATTGGCTTCGAAGGGAAGATATTATTGCTCAAGGAATTCGGTGGATTCAAGATGTAAGGACTGAACTAATTATAGAAAATCATAGCACTACTTATAGATTTCATTTTTTGTTTAATTTTTCTAATTATAGATTCCTTTCAGGCTCTCTGGCCTGGTGGCACATTTTTTACAAATGTGGGGAATATTCAAAGCAAACTTGATGATGCTCAAGCAGACCTGAAATCTTTTCTGGGAGGAAATCAATCTGGTGGCCATAGGGCCTCAACGTCGGTGTCCTTTGAGGAACAACTTGAAGCTGCTCGGAGAGCAAGTGATGTCAAGAAAATGCTCTTAGGTAAGTTAATTCTTCTCTATAAAGACCTACATTTATTCATGGTCACTTATTTTGTACGTCAACCACGATTTTCAGCCTATGGTATTCTTTGCAAATTTCATTGCTTCGAGATTGCTTTTCTGGTCTACCAGTATACCTTTTGTTTCTTTTAACTTGTTTCAGAGTTACTATTTCCCAACTTGACTATGCAATATTCCATACTGTTTTGTTTTTGAATTCATGCCTTAGGCTTAAGTAGTCTAGACTTTTACAACATATCACCAATGCATCTTCAATGAAGGAAGCTGAAGCAAAATTTCTGTTTCCAGTTCGTTCAAGAACCTCTTATGCTCACCCAATGAAGAGAAACTAATTCTTCAAAATTTGAAATCTCATTGACAATTTTGGTATAGTTATCAGAAGTTATTTGTCAAACTATGATCCTTGGCTGAAATTGAACATGGATACCAGAACAAGCAAAGTTAACAGAACTGAGATTTAGAAGTGGTCTGAAATTCTGTGTCATGAAAATATCCTCATGTAACCACCCTGAGAGCAGAATTTCTGCATAAATTTAGGAACCTTGCACTCTTTTCTTCTTTCCTTTCTTTGACTTATCATGATTTCACTATTGTTGTGAAGATTTGCGAGAGTCCTTGTGCCATTGGGAAACTACTTGACTAATTTTTTCTACTAACCACTGGACTAGACCTGTAACTCAACGATTTCTCCCCTTTTGTCAGATGGAGCTCCAACTGCCGTGGTCAGCTTGATTGGGGCTAAGCAGTACAAGAGGTGTGCCAAAGATATATATTACTTCACTCAGGTTAGTTCTCTTACTCGATTGCGCCATGTGCTGCGACACTTGTTTTTTCTCTCTTTTTCCTGTGCTTATAAATTGTTTTTCTGCCCTTTGATGGTCTAATTTGACATAACCTCTATAATTTATGATTACTGCAGTCTTCTGTATGTGTGAAGCAACTTGCATACGAGATACTTGAACTCATAATCCTATCCGTATTCCCCGAGTTGCGGGATCTCATACTAAATCTTCACGAGAAGATGCGTGTTCCGCCTGCATAGTAAAACCTTAACTTCACGTACTCGACTTGATCTGGTCGCAATGCGCCGTGAGTATTTTCAATGACATTGCATGTGAATATCGTAATATAGACAAGTGAGAATCAGGACTGGTTAGATACATGGAAATATTTTAGGACTCGAGAAATAGTTTGGCATCTCCCATTCAATTTGTACACAATTGTACATTAGAGCCTGTATAGAAATTAGAAAAAAAAAACAAAAAAAAAAAAAATGCTCGACTGTGAATACATTCTAATCACTCAAGCAAATACCCGTCAGAGGGGATTTTTGTACCATGCATAGTCTACAAAATACTGATGAGACTATCAATGATATTCTTTCGTTATCATTCATCATCGACGTTCATTTTAATTAGTTTGTTACAATGTATTATCATAATTTAGTTGCAATTTTAAAACTAAAATCTTTATCGATGCCATAACCAATGTTATGAAAACCGGAGCGGGCCTTGACCCGATCAAGGGACCAGTTCCCGGGTCCAATCGGCCGGTTTAAAATTCAGCAAACACTTCTGCAAAATCTGTTAGTCTCTGTAGGTTTGAAATCCAGCAAAAATACCCCTACAAAAATTACTAGTCCCTGTAGGTTTGAAATACAGAAAAAACACCCTTATGATCTGAACCGGACTTGAGAGGCTGCCAATTCTCCATCAGACTGGTACGGGTTTCAAAACAGTGGTCATAACACTGAATCAAGAATTCAGAACTCCCAGGAAATGCACCTCGATATCAATGAGTTTTAACAATTTGAATTCCACATTTTTCCTTCTTTATTTTAGTGTGATTTCGATCGATTATCATAAGGTGGTCGCTGTCCATTGTGGCCAAATGGTTTGAGATTTTCTTTGATTTAAGATGACTTCAAGCACAAGTGCACATTAATCCTCATTTCCAAGATGCTCAACAGACTTTTGAAATAACAGAAAAAATATTTTCTTTTAAGGGAAAACTGAAAGCAAGAGACTAATTATCAATGAGAGTAGGTAATTAATCGATACAACCAAGTAGATTAATCCAAAGAAATTTATATTTCATACCCTCTTTTTCTGTTTTAGATTCAGCCGATTGAATGAACAGAATGAAAGTGAAGAAACCATTATTTGCTCAGCTTTATCTCCGTATTTGACAAAGAGAATGATCAAAACTAGCCCAGAATTACAGAAGCTATGGAGTTTTAATTCAGAAATCTATGGAGTGTTGAGAAAGTACAGATACATATGTATGTAGTTGCCATTATGCTACTTATAGAGGAAAAAAAGCTTGTCAGATTGGCATGCCGGGCATGGCATCACGGACATTGGCATACAAATCATACAAAGAAAATTTCCGAAGATTTTCCACTTCATACCATGAATTCAGGACTTCTCTGCTTTCATCCGTGCCGGAAAACGTCAACTGTATGCTCAGGTTGCATTCCGCCGGCGCCCCCAGTTTTTTACACTTCGTATTCGGTACTGCACACACCGTGTTGTTGAGGCAGACACTGGCATCTCCGCCGCACGAATCGCAGCCAAAGCTTTTCCAGTGCAAGTTCTGCAGAGTACCCTCATGAAATTCCAGGACCTGCACAAAACAATACAATACAATACAATACAATTATTCCCTGGAGGAAATTAGAAAAGAATTATTTACATTTTATGTTTGATGAGTTTTACCAATGTTAAAGTTGTAACTGTGTTATCAACGTCGGAAATCATCTGTGGAACTGATCTTGCTGCATACTTTCTTCCGGCAAATGCCACCACGAACCCGCCTGCCAAATTCTGAAAAGACAACATATTGTAATTGTAATGTGCCATGGTGAAAATTTCATGTATTGATTCTCAGACTGGAAACAATACCGGATTGAAGGTGGGGTTCTCGATGGTCAGGAGGGAAATCTCGTCGACTCTGGGCCGGAAAACGGCGAGTTGGGCACGTTTAGTGGCTAAGTTGAGACGACTATCACAGGGTGAAAGCTGCGTTTGATCGAGAAAAAATGATTCTTTCGTTGAAAATGCTAGCCCGAATGTGAAGCCATCAAATCTCTTTATTTTTGCATCATCACAAGGACTGAAAACAACATTTTTATCATCTGCATCTGCGAAATCCATCATCATCATCATCATCCCCGCCACCGCCACCACCACCACCACCACCATCATCATATCTCTCAACATCATCTTTATCTTCTTAAGCCAAAGAACCAGCCCCTTAATTCATTGAAAACCAGCAACCACTTTGAATTAAAAAAAAAAAACCCAACATTACCAAAGAAAACAAAAAACATAAAAGTCAAATAAAACAACCTTACCCCAGATGATATAGCTTCAATGTTTCTCCATTGATGCTCAGAGAAGCTTTTGTCAAATCGATTTAGTCAAGGATTCAATAAATTTTAAAGAAAATAAGAATATGGTTAAATTCTAGGAAATATCAAACAGGAACTATTCAGGGGAACAACCTAGGACGAATAAGACGCGGGAAACGGTTAAATCGGCAGTCTAGGTGGATCTTGTCTTATAAACGGTTAAGGATGTTGCTGTTAGGCCGTTATTGTCTTAACACATTCATTAGAATCTTTTTTATGGAATTGGTGTTAAAAATTTATTGTCTCATGAAGTGAAAGTAAAATAAATAATTAAATAAATAAAACAGTTTTTAAAAAAATAGAAAGAGTTATTATGCGGGTTTTTAAGAATCTTCGATTTCGATATTTTTATCTAGAATTTTAATTGATAAACGTCATATATGACCTAATATAATCTATTAACTATGACCCAATACCAAGGTAGTAAGGAATAAGGAGCTCAACTACATATATATGGATATGGTAATAGGCCCTAACCCAATACCAAGCTATAGAGAAGTAATGAGTCTATTATGTCAGATTTTTTCTATGTGAGTCCAGACCACCCACCTCTCCAATTTTTGTTTTTCCATCAAGTCTTCCAAATTTGGACCAGAATTTGTCATGTGGAGCAAATTTCTCCACTCAACTCATGCACTAAGGTTATAATTGAGATCTCTATCTCTTTTCTTCAGATGCATTTTTCTCATAATGGAATTTCTTTGGCTAGATGAAT
>WYDK02000051.1:4633570-4646212 GCA_009867345.2 Toxicodendron radicans
CAAAATTGTGCAAGTCATTGAGAACTCAAATTTAGGTCTTACAATTGAAATAAAATTCCATCACTATTATTTATATGGATACCTTTAAAACAAGAAATTCAAGTTGAATACCTTGATTATTTGAGAAATCAATCCAAGTAGTAGATGGGGCTACCAAAAGTAAACAAATTGAAGAATAAGTCAGAATCTCGAGTAAAGTTCAACCCACAGTGACTATAAAAACAAATTCCCACTTGGCAACTGGTACTCGCTCAACTTACTCTTGCTTCAGCCAGGTCTTGTGTACCTATATTAACCACCGTGCAGCCAATAGCTTTTGCAGAATTGAGGCCAAGGGTATGGTTCTCATTCTTCTCCCATGGGTTAAGGACACGTTTTGTGTTAATGGCTCGTTCGTCTATGGTCCCAGGAACAGCTACATTGATAAGCTTACTGCAAGCGAAAAATACAAACCATCAGTAAATGCTGAAACCTGTACTAACACTTATGAGCAAAAAAATAGTCAGGTAAGTAAGGTGCATCTACCAAAGTAAAACTCCATCTTTAGCAACTTCAAATAATTCATTCGTAGCTGGATCTATTGGAAGATATTTTTTCAAGAATGGATCCTCAGCCAGGTAGCTGTTGACGTGGGCAACATAAGAGGCCTTCTCAGATTCATTAATAGCATGGTGAACAGTGGTTGTGGTTGCTTTTAGAAATGAAGAACTACTCTTTGAACCACCTGATTTCTCGGTTGCTCGGGCTTGCAAATTTAAAAATGCCTGCCAATTATAAAGGTCCCACACATTGCTGATCCTTTTCCATTTCATCATAATTATAACCCATCTAACAAAGAATGAGAAATGCCATCTTGATATATGAACACATAGTAGCACTAATTGAAATTATGTATGTAAGTTTTGAAAGCTTAATTTACATGCCATATCACCCATCATCCAAAAAAATAGAAAAATCAGAGCACATTCATTAAAAAACAATGCCAACCATTCCACAACGTCCACAAATAAATTTTCATTCAAGCTTCATGAAACTATAATTGACAAAAGCTGATAAAGAAATTATAGTTAACAAAATACAAGAAAATGGAACAATAAGCAAGAGTAATCCTAATTGAAAAGATAAAGGACTCACCCGAAGGAAAGATTCAAAGTCGATTTCTTCAGTCATGTCTTTAAAGGACTCTCCCAAGATGGACTTAATCTCATCCTCATTACTCATTTCAGAGAAAGACTTTAACTTTGCAAAAACAGGCGGCAAATCTTCCACCATGACATGACCCGACTGAGTCCTTACTGAAATAAACTGTAAAAAAAAAAGAAAAAAGAAAAAGAAAAAAGCAATGCAACCCAATTCACATATCATTCAAATAATTTGATTCTATCACAAACTCATCTCAAAGAATAATCAAATTAAAATAGAAAAAAAAAACAATTACCTTGGATTTGAGGGTGCGTAGCTCGACTTGGGTGAACTGACTTTGAAGCCATGGATCAGACACAATTACACCCACAAAACCAGACATTTTGGCCTTGTTTTTTGGTTAAATATTTCTCCACCTATAACAAAACTGATTGCGAACTATATATACACATTTACATATTCATATTGGTTAACAATTGATGAATAAACGCGTAAATGAAGATGAAAGCAATGCATGCATCAAGATCAAAACTTTTCATACAAAGAAACATACAAGAAAATGAAGAAGCATAGAAGAAATGAAACCCGTTTAAGAACGTGAATATGTTGATAAAGAAACAAAGAAGAAACGAACCTTCAAGAATAAAAAACTCAAGGTAATTAAGAAGATAAAAGAATGTGGTCATTCATATGATCACAATTATTGTGTGAGTTGTTTTGACAGAGAAAGGGAGAGAAATGAAATGGTTTTGATGGTGAAAATGAATGAGAAGGAGAGAAAAGCGTGGTGGTCAAAAGGACCCGCGAAGAAGACGCAGGAAATGAAATAGAGAGAGAGAGAGAGCAGAAGAAACAAAGCACAAACGACCATACGAACACCAAGCCTCCACCTCTGTGTTTGTTTCTTTGCTTTTATTTTGTCCCATGTTTATTATTGATATTTATTATAAATAATAACCCACCCTTCAATTAATTTGTTCTTATTTTTCATTTAATTTCTTGCTAAATTTAGATACTTGTATTTAAATATATGAATGTATTACTATTTTTTAGACCAAATATTATTTAAATGAATCTCCAATAATTAATAAAGTTAAGGAAAGGATTCGAACTTTGTGTTATTGACGTCTGTAATGGTTTAATAAGTCATGGTGGACAAGAAAGCCGGCAAGGGTTGGCGGTGATGGTGGTTGTGTTTGCAGGGATTCAAAATGTCAAAACCCTTGAATAAAATTAAATTAAAAAGGCTTTTTGAGAAACTAATACTTTTGAACTACTTAAAAACGGTAAGTATGATTACAGATTTACAGTACAGGCAGAGGAGTTAGTTATACTTATGTTAGTAATCTCATCCCATAATCTTCAAGAGCAGTATTTGATATATTCATACAATACTAAGTCCATCTTCATCTTGCCTCACTAAAGAAAAGGACACGTGGCAAATATAACTGTTCTGCTTATACAAGCCCATTTCAATTGGTCCCACCCAAATCCATTACATTACTTGTTATTCAGGCCCATTTTTAATAAATTTCTTTTTGGGCCTATAAGTTTTGAATGAGAAGCCCATTTCTGTTTGAACAGTAAAAAAATTTGGCCCATGCAGGTTTCGAACCTGCGACCTTCGCGTTATTAGCACGACGCTCTAACCAACTGAGCTAATAGGCCATTTATTTTAATTATTTAATTTAATGTAATTGTTTAAATATTAACCAATTTCACGATGAAATGGCAACCCAGTCGAAAATGGTAAAAGTCTCTACTCTGAAACAGCAACCAACAGTCAAAGAAACAATCAGCTGAATTAGTTAGCAGTTAATGTAAGTGACAAAGTTGAAGAATCATACAGAATAGAAATACAGATTTTCCTTCCTTTTATATCTTATGGTAGAGCTTTTATTAATATGTTATGTTTTTTAGCATAACACAAATGCAAGAAGACATACTTGTTTGCTGATACACATAAAAATAGTCTCAATCTTATGATAGAAAAAATTTGAGCAAATAGGCACTATGACTGTCACAGCTGTGACAGTGACAGACCATAACTATACATCTTGAGTTACTAAGAAGAAGATGAATGAATGAATGACTAAATGTAAAATTATAGACCAGTCTACTACATATTATTATTGCCTAGTTTTAGCCCAGTTGTGGCAGAATTTTTAAGGTGAAGCGGCAAGAGCTGGTGGACTTGATGGCTTGCCTCGCCCCATGGCAAAACCCCTGGTTCCATCTGGCATTCTAGGACCCTTAGAAGTCTGTTTAGCAAATGCTTCAGACTGAGCTGCACTGCTTGATTGAGGAGATGGAGCCAGCAGCCCACGTCCGATGTGGGTTTGTCCACGTCCACGCCCCTTTCCACGCCCTCTAGCCCATCCCTTCTTCGATCCCATTGAATGTTCTTCAGCCTGCCAAACCACCTTACATGAGATTGTAACATTTTCATTCTCTTGTTCTACATATTTCCCAAGTACACAGCAGAACAGTTATCATAATGCCATTTTTCAGAAACCAAATGCTTCCCATTCTGTGATTGGAAACACAAACCTTATTTTCTGAAAACTAGGACACTTACGTTATTCTCAATGACCAAATCTGGGTGGTTTAGCTGATATGAATCTTCAGCGTCTTCCTCATCATCTAAAATGCCATCAAAGTCTGACTTTCTGTTCTTTAGAACAGATTTTGGCTGCACAATTGTAAATTGGAAACTATAAATGTTCTATAGAGCAGAAGCACAAGAAGAGAATGGACAAAGACAACGTTTCTAGTGAATAGTATCAATGTGATTACACATACCGAGCATCTAAGCAGTGGCCTTACTCGAAGCCCTTTCCTCCAGTTTCTTTCATCATTTAACTTATCAACCTGTTGAAGTTAGCCAACTCTCAATGCTGTTAAAATATGTTTAATAGAATTTGAAGACAAAACCTACAGGAGTCTAGTGTTAACATACCGCTTTCTCAGCTATATCAGAATTCTCATACTCCACAAGGGCATGTAACTTAAGAAAAAGAAACAATAAAGTTACATTAAAAACTTTCTATGTAGTGATCTCTAGCTTTTATAAAGACAATGAGCTTAATCCATTCTTTGTCATACCTTGTTACTCACAAAGAAATCGCATTTAGAGCGTGAAGAATTGATTTCAGGAGGATGACAAATGCGGATGGTTTTCACTCTGGTGATGATAGAAACTATTAGTATGCAGAGCATATGTAAGATAATAGGAAGAGATATTTATAACTAGGTTATAGATCCAACCTTCCAACCACACTAAATATTTTCTCCAAGTTTTGGTGAGAATGATCTTCAGGCAAATTCTCTGCTACAACAGTACAAGACTACAAAACAAAACAGAAAATTTTATTGCACCAAAAGATTTCAAAGAACAACTTTAGGATCAACCATGTAACGTAAAAGGTTCAAGTATCTTTACCTGCAATTCCTCTTTCTCTTTCTCTGTGAAAGGGTGTTTACGCCTAACCTTCTTACCATCATCGCTTAGAACCTGTCAAGGCATCATAGAAAGGAAAAGGATGTCAATATTCATAGAGCACACTGAAGAAATTATGCTGAATTTTCTACTTTCACTGTCATAATAAGCTATGATTGTGTAATTTAATAGAAAAACTTACAAGCTTTGAAGAGGACCGCAGTGCTTGGGCAAGCATCTGGTTATTACCAACAAGAGACTTGATCTTCTTCATAGAAGCAAGAACAGATATGGGCACTGTTGAAGAGCCAAAAATCACGAATAAAAATTGTTTCATTTGGAAGTATAAGAAACAGCAACTTGAGCAATTGGAATCTATTAAATACAATGCAATGATCCTTACCATAACCTTCTGGATCTTTATTCATGTGTTTTGATAAAGTTTCATTTGCAAGAAGACTCATGTCACTGAACTGGTATTCCACCTGTATTGTTCATATATAATGTCATAAACCATCCTTAGATCAAAAGGTACCTGGAAATAAACTGGGAAACTTATGAAGAACTAGACGATAATGTTTCACAACGATTTGAGCTGGAAAAATTATCCTAGCAAAAGCCGATAGACTAAATGCATCAACAGTCTTCCTTATACAATGAAAAGGAAGAGGCTTGTCAGAACTCAACAGTGACACACCAGCAAAGCCAGTTTATCATAATAGAGATCTAACCGTATTAATGTAATTCAACTTTTTAAAGTGCTCAAAGTCTATCAGAAAAGAATCAGAAGAGGGGAGGATGATGAAGAGACATGGAAATCGAGATGTGAAGAGATCTTAATTGATGCCAAGAAATTCATGACAACCCTTTAAAAGTCTCAGAACATTGAAATGCCAAACTAAATTGGGAAATGTCCCTTGATCTAAATTAAAGCACTAAAGACAAGGCCAAATTCTATCCAAGTTTAAACAGATCATAGGCCGATCCTAATCAAACAAGTTTCAATCTTTGACATGAAACTAAATGTATAATCTCGTAAACATGAAACAGAAAACAATCGAAAAAAGCAAAAGTAGGGTAACCTGTTTGATGATCTTTTGTTTGAGATCATCAGTGAGGACATTCTTGGAGGAATTAGGAAGAGTGACATTAGGGTTTGAGATGACATAAACAGGTTCCTGATCCCCAACAAAGATCCAATCAGAGGCACCAACAGTCCCACCCAGATAATGGAAACAAGGATAGTAATATCCCGAAATGGGCATCTGGGTTTGCGATCTGGGCACAAATTCAGGCGCCTGAGCATTGAATTTGAAGGGAACACTCCCACTACTAGTACTACCATTACTACTCCCATTTGTGTCCTTCATCGCTGCTCCTTCTTTCTCTTGAACACTATTTTCTTCAATCCTCTGCGCTTGTGCTTGAGCCATTGTTTTTGGTTTTGGGGGGTTATTGATCTGTTGTTGAGTTTAATCTTATCTGAGGATAAGTGTGTTTGTGAAATGTTGTTCAATTGTTTCTGGTTTCTCTCTCTTTCTCCCCTGAACTTTAGTAACTGTAAACTTGATATTGAATCCACATTTCGCGCGCAAATATGGGTATTCTTTTGAGAGACAATTCCAACAGTTGACCGTTGCTTGTGGGTTTGACCGTCTTTTTTTTAAGGTTTGGATTTTGCCAAAAAGGGTAGTTTCAAATACTTTTCCCCTCATATCTTTCCAAGGGTAATTTGGTCATTAAAATTTTGTGAAAATATGATAAATAAATAAATATAAAATAATTCATTCAAATTCAATTGTTAAAAATAATATTTGTTCTTATAATACTTAAAATATTTCTTGAATAAAACGTCACCCTTTTATAACCTTCATTCATGCTATGAAAGTAATTTAATCTAAGGATAAATTCGTAATTTAAAAAATAAAAAACAAAAAATTGAGGCTGCTTGTTAGTCAGGTAGTAGTATGTATTGTGGGTTAGGTTAATGGGTTGGTTTGTAATTCTAGGCCCACATTAGGTTGGGCTTTATAAGCCCAATAGATACCTATGGGCCACCGTTCAGGTCCAAATTTGGATTTTCCTGGGCCATAGGTGTTTAAACTTCCAGTTCCAATTTCCTTTGTTTTTGTTTGGTTAAATAAGAGAAGAAAAGAGACTGGAGTGGCTATGGTAGTGGTTTGGAATTGGCTGTGGTGGTGGTGGTTTGGAATAGGGGCTCCCTGGGAATTACCATCTTCATTTCAGATTCGATACAGCAAAAATGACCATTTTACCCTTTAACCATTATATTGAACAATTTTCTTTAATTTTAGGTGGGAATCTAGAATTTTATTAAATCACAGGCGAGAACTTGGAGATTCGTCAAACCTTGGGTGGGTAAATGTCGTTTACTCTATTTAATATGATATTAGACTTAAATTTTGTGGGGACAAATTTGAAAATCTATTTCTTCATTCAGAGTGTCTTGTTTCATGAGAACAAAATTGTTCTTAGTATTCTTAAAAAATAATTACTTTTTCAAACATTAATTACATCCGTAAATATTAATTTCTTAAGAGACCAAAAAAAAAACTATCTTTATTTAGATTTAAAAAAAAAAAAATCCTTGGGTAGTCCAAGTGGTAGGACGAGCATGGTGACATGTGGTTAAAGCGTATAGTCTTAGGTTCGAATGCCTCTAGCTCTCAAGATTTAAATAAAAGATCATGACCTTAGTTGAAGTGCGCACAAACTGACCTAAAGAAAAACAAAAAACACTATAAATTGAACACGACTAAACCCTAAATCGTAAACGCATTATTCCCTTCACGATTACAAATTTAACATGACTAAACCGTAAATCGTATACGCATTATTGTCATCACGATTCACAAGAACGAATATTAAATTAAACCCACTTTACACTTTTTTTTCTTCTTTTTTTTTTTGGTAATAAATACTTAAAAAAAATTATTAACAAGTTAAAGTTAGAGTTAAGGTGTGTTGCTTTGCTCTGACATAATCACAATTAACTACTTGATTATAAGTTAAACATGGTTATTGATTCCCATTTTGGTAAAAAAATAAGCTTTTGGGCATTACCCAATTGGGCAGGTTTTCCCTATTTAAAACTATGATAATCATACCAATAATATAAATAAATAAGGAATCAATCAATCATCATTTTAAGGCTGGTGTTTGAAGGAATTAACTTTGGTTTTATTAATTTAATTTGTATTGTAGGACCAACATTTATAATTTGAACGAATATTATGGACGATCAATCAATTATCTTACTTTAAAAAAAATTAATTAATTAATTTAATATAAAATGAAAGCCAAAATTAGAAAGAGAAATTAATGAGAGGTTCTATAATTTTCACCAAAAAAATTAATAAAATTGAATTTAAAAATAAAAAGTGGAGCTATCAAGAGTGGGCTCAACTCAATTCATGATATCTTGTATATAAGATTCTCTCTATTATTTTGCCTGTGACTGTTTTGTCATGCACCCAGATAAACATAACAAGTGATTGTGTTTTTTTAGTGGGATAGGACATGACTGGGTTAGGTGAATAAGGATCAAATCTGGGGATCTTCACCAATCAATGGCTTGTTTTCACACCATAATATCTTTAACTTAACTATTCTATCTACCCATTTGATACCTTTATCCTAATCTTATGTTTGCAGTGCTGTATGGAGGTCTAGGTTCTGAGTTCTCTCATGAACACCTACATAACCGAAGATTAAATATAAAGAGGATTAGGTGAGGGTTTGCAAAAACGAATTCAAATTCCCTTATTTTACTGTTCTTTCTTTTTCGAATACTGTAACTCAAAACTCAGACATGGACACTTAACATAATCAAATGAACGATGAGAGACTTTTAAGGTTGTGATGGGGTTCTGGTTTCGAACTCAGATTCGCAAAACAAAACAATGTCGGTAAAATATATGGATCGTTAAATTAAAAGAACAAATTAGGCTGCAAGTCATAATCAAACATGGTTAGAATTCTCTTTCCCAAGCTAGCAGTCATTCAATATAGAGTGAGTGGTTTGGTGGATAATGTCAAACCACTGATTCATTTAGTTTATCCTTTTGAGGAATAATTTAACTAAAAACAAAAACATGAGGAATCCCATTTAGAGTGATTGAGATTGAATATAACCATAATCAGAAGTCTATAATAAATGTATTCCCACAAAGATAAAAAGTCCAGATCTTGTCCTCATAATCTGTACAACCAAAACACCATCACCCACCAAAACGAACACTGAAATATAATGATTCCCACAACATCAAAATCTTGATCTTAACATGCAAATAACTGTGTAATATGGACCTCAAATGCTGAAACATCTTAGGAAATTTCAATTCTGATAAATACACAACGGTTGAATTCTAGGAAGAAGAAAACTTGCAAGAGGAAAAATAATTGTCTCCATTGTAAACTGATTCTAAGGGGTTATGAGATTCCTAGTCAATTCTAATGTCAAATCTTATAGACAGCCAAAAAGTTTACTAACATTGAAAGAGAAAGAATCCTAACTACTACTGTTTAATTGCCCAAAAAGACGGCAAACAGAAGAGAATTTAATCTTAACCTTTTCTATCTTGTCTTTCCCTCTGTGTATGGCAAAGCACATGGAAGCATTTATTATGGTTTTCCTCATCAGAGTTCTAGAAAACCTTCATCATTCTTCCAAAACTCAAATTCAATCATGGGGAAAAAATGGAAGTTGTAATGGTAAAATAACAGATGAAATTAAAAGGCAAACAAGAATCTTTTATGACATGGAAATAAGATAGTCTCAGTTTCATCCATAAAAAAACATGGAGCATTTTAGAATCCTTATATCAATTCCGGGAAAACAAAACTCAGATTCAATACAGAAGGAAAGCTAATCCTGCAAAATTTAACAGTCTCTCTCTCTCTCTCCCTCGAAAGATCCTTCTCCTTTATATATTATATAATTATTGTTATATAGTCATAAAATTCCTCCCATGTATACTTTTTATCTGCAAAATTCATGGTGGATACACTCTATACATCATCTTTTCCGGATTTATTTATATGACTTTTCCAGCTATAGCCCTCTGATTTTGCATCTTCATCATCTTCCATGCTATCGCCTCCTGTTGTAGAGGTCCCTCCTGTGTTTCCGGCTAACTGGAGAGGACCTTGCGGAGAACCAGACTGAGAACTGCCCTTTGAGGAGTCACCATACTGATCCTGGGGCATCCACAAACTCCCCAAAACAACTACGGATTGGTTTGCAGGAGCAGCTGTAGTAGTTGGTGGTACTCTACGAGTATGAAGTCGATATTTCTAGAATGACACAAAAAAAAAAAACTTGTATTAACCTTCATGCATTCAAATTTCAAAGAAGAAAAATCTGTTAAGAAGTTCTTTATATCTAGAAGTGAGTGAGTTCCTTTCCTACGCGTTTTAGATGTTTACTATTTTACTCATTCTCCTTAAAAGTGAAACCGACGGTAAAGCAAAAACTCACCTGCAAATGACTCTTCACTTCGTCGTTGGTCAAGCCATCAACTTGCATAAGTTCTCGAATCTGCTTTGGAGTGGCAGCTGCAAATGATCACAAAAGATCATATTAGATGCTTGAAAGTAAAACGAATGTAAATCATATTAACAGTACTTTGCCAAGAAAAAGAAAATCATTATAAAGAGAGTTTATTTTCCTGAACATTGATTATTAGTGTTGTAAAATTTTTAACCATTTCTATACATTGCAACCTTGAAAGGAAACCACATAGATATGTCGGTGCCACAGTTTCCATTTCTTTTACCATTCAATCATTTGATCATACAATGGAAAGAAAACGCTTAAGGAATCCAATCCAATTACAATATGTTTAACTCCTGAACCACAAGATTAAAATAACAGTATCATGCACCACAACAAAATCATTAACTTAATTCAGAAATTCAGTTCCATCAGCTTACCTTGTGAGCCTCCAAGTTGCTGCAAGGCATTAACAAACCGCCGATGCAACTCAGGGGACCAGCATCTCCTCTGCTTCCTGGTAGTCTGCTGGTGTGGTGGCTGCGGCCCAGTCGTCCTTGCATTAGGAGCAGAAGACGAAACTGATTTGCTACAACTCGTTCTGGAACCACTAGAACCTGTATCCTCTCTCGGATTCTTGGTTCCAGGAGTAACAAGAGACAACCCATGAACAGGCAATTCCTCTTTGTCTTCCTTCCTAACAAAACCAGGATATGATTTAAATGGCATAAATGCCCTTGCTTCTGTCCTGCTTTTACAGGCCTGGAATACATTCTCTTCTTCATTTCTCTGCCACAACAAGACAAACAAAAGTTAATCAACCATCAAATTTTTTATCTTTCAAAGGTTCCTTTGCTTTGGCTTTCACAACTACAAACTCAAAAAACTTCATCTCAGTTTTTTACCTTAAATTTAAGATTGGTATTCTGTTTGAGATCAACAATGGGATCAGTAGTTTGATGATCATCAGTGTTCCAGAGCTGCACAGAGCTCATCCAATTTTTCTTGTTATCTTTACTAGAATCTTTTTCCTTTTTTACTGTTGGAATCTCTTCATCTTCATCATCAGAACTACTCTTCTTCAAGGGAATAAATTCCTCCAAAACTGGTTGCACATTCTTTGATGATATACATTGCATTAATTCTTCCTTCAATGCTACAATTGCTGCAACCACCACCAAACCACAACAAAATCATCAGAAATAATCAGAAACAAATAACAAAAGGCTTAAATTTTGGATTTTTTTTTTGTTTGTTTGTTTGTTTTTCAAACACAAAATTTCACAAAATACCCATTAATCAAAACCATATGAAAAAAACAAAAATCCCAAAAGCATCAAGGATTTAAATTAAAAAATTTTTAAATAAATAAATAAAACGAACCATCATTCAAGAGGAGCATGCAAAGCGGAAGCTCGCGTTTAAAGGCATCGATCTTTTTCATTTCCTCTTCTAATCCCTTGATAAAGGCGTCAAGTTTAGAAACCTTATCAGAAACGTTTCCGATCATCGAGACCTCCCTGAGAAAATCAGTGACGGTTTTGGGTAGAAAAGTTGGTCTAAAATCCAAGCTGAGTTCAGGTGGAACCGAACCCATATCTGAAAAAAAAAATCCCTTGTTTGGTGTATCAAAAATCAATCAAAATCTTCTATTATCTCTCTCTCTCTTATTTGCTTAGGTTTGGTCAGGGTCTGGGTAATGAAGCTGATGGAGAAATAAGAGAGAAAATCAATGCGGAGATCTGTGTGTATATATAGAGATAGATAGATAGAAGAAAATGTATAGAGAGAGAGATTGATTGACAAAAAATTAAAATAAAATAAAATGAAAATAAAAATACGTGTATGTATTTGTTGAGATGAGATGAGATTGAGATGAGAAGAGAGAGATTTTTGTTCTGTTTGGAGAGAAAGAAAAGAAAGAGAAAAAGTTTTTTTGTGTGTGAGGAGAGGACTGGTAAACGAAATTTTGAAAACGCGAAGATTCTGCTTCGTGGTTTCTCTCTTTAAAAAAGTCACTTTCGCGTCTCCGCGTCCTCTATCCATAACTCTGAGTCCACACGCTTCCGACTCACCTTTTAACTCAGTCGGTTACCCACCACGTTGCTATAATAAAAATAATAATAATAATAGTAACAATAAGGGTGCATTTGGTTAGGGTAATATTTGACAACAGATGTAATAAAACTTAAATTGCTTAAAAGATGATGTTTGGTTAACGAGTAAAACAATATTACAGAAAAAAATATTACCAATAATAGTGTTTTTGAGAGGTAAGTTAAAAGTAATAAGACTACCTTTTGGGGGTTGTTATTAAAACTTTACCGTCCACTTACCCTTTTTATTCTCATTATGTTCTTAAAACCTAAAATCAAAGGACAAAATTAGTCTTTCTTTTATTAATAATTACAAAATACCCAACCACCCTAAAACTTTAATTTGTAACAAAATCACCCACTCCCACCCCAAGTCTAATATAATATTATTAATAAAATTAATATTATATTAGTAATTAAATAATAATAAAAAGTTAATAACAAAATAT
>WYDK02000051.1:4760302-4772599 GCA_009867345.2 Toxicodendron radicans
AAATACTTTAATTGGTTTAGATTGGTGGGAGAGAGATTTGATTTAGGGGATGAAATGAGATTTCAATTTTAGGGTTTATCTCTTTGGAATTTTATTAGGTTTCAAGAAAACTGATTTTGGGGGAATATATTTACGGGAAAGAGTTAATAGGGATTTTCAATTAATTGATTTTTTTTTTTAGACCGGCTAACATGGCAACTAGATGACATGACATGACTGATGAGGTGGTTACTGTCATGTCAATTAGTATGAAAAATTAGTATTGAGTGTTAGTAAGACTAGCATTACTCGTTGGTTTAGATTGGGTTTGTAGGATGTTTCGGAGGATTCAATAGATACCTCATATAACAAAAAAAAAAAAAAAGTGAAACTCATAGATAAATTCTATAATTTGTAAGGTGGGTATGAAACAATAATAATAATGTATGCATTAAAATTAGGTATAAATAAAAGTTATTAATGAAGATATAATTACACATCATAATTAACATAACCCTGAAGATAGGTTATTTCAGATAGAGTAGAAGATATGTTCCTACCCAAGGTACAGCGAAATACCAAGTTTCTACCTCTGGTTTTATAAATTTCATATTCCTACCCTTAAACCAACACTGTTAAGGATTTTTTGGTTCTGGCGGATGTTATTACCATATTACCATTGACAAATAAATTAATAAATTAGTTTTTAACCTCAAATTAATAGAATTAGAAAATAACCATCCAACTTTTAAATTTATTTCAATAAGACCCTCTCCCTCCTTCAACCTTCACCCTTTGCTTCAACATGATCAAAATCAAAACTTCTCAAACCACCGTCCAAACCACCCCATTCTAAACTACCACCATCACAGCCAGCCCCCACCCACCTCTCCAAAACAACAACCGCCATGAAGCAAATCAACCTAACACAATACATGCAAATAAACCCAAATCCAAACCATCAATTATTTTTTATAAATAAATAGAGAAAAGAAAAATGGGGAATAAAGGAAAATGGAAAAGGGGACCAAATATATACTGTCTTGTTCTGCCCATTGAAAATCCTTCATTGTTTTGTTTGATGTTACCAAATGTGTAATCAAAGAGTCAATTATGGTTTTGCAAGTAGCTCCCATCTCCTCCGCTCTGCTCCAAACTACAGCTACATCATCCCCAACATCCTTAAAGAATAAAGTACACCCCAACAGAGTCGCTCTATGAATTTTTCTTAACAATGTTCTAACATCTTGACAACCAAGATCTATTGGATCTGCAAAGAATAATCCATGAATTTGTATTATAACTTCGAGAATGTTTGCAAGTACCCCGTTAGTTTCACTTTCATCACTCCTCTTCTCCAACAAAAAGTTGTAAGCAAAGAAGCAGCTTGCGGCGCGATGGAGAGGAAGGGCTGGCGCGTAAGCGAAGGTAAGGCGGAGCAGATCTCGGCCTAGACCATGATCTGGCCTAAGGCCTGCACGGCGTTGGTGCGATGTTGATGTCCGGTGGATGACGAAGCATGTAGTCGCACATTCCAGGGCAACAACAGTCGCAGTGCGTGACCAGCTGGTGCACAGACCGACCTTCAGACAACAAGTTCTAGGAAGTGAGGCGCCGGAAAAAGGGTGAGGGTTGTCACACGTCTGACAAGACAACGATGGTAGAGGTGGAGGCAGAGAGGTGTAGAGAAATTTGAGACGGGGTTATTTTGAAAATTTTATTTTCAATTCCTATTTAATGCAAGTCAAATTATCTTTTTACCCTTTGACTGTTTCATTCAATAATTTTCTGTTAATTTAAGGGTGAGAATATGGAATTGATGAAACCAGGGGTGGGAACTTGCCATTTCGCGAAACTTTGTGTGAGGGTTGTCACACGTCTGACAAGACAACGGTGGTAAAGGTGGAGACGGAGAGGTGTAGAGAAATTTGAGATGGGGTTATTTTGAAAATTTTATTTTCAATTCCGATTTAATGCAAGTCAAATTATCTTTTTACCCTTTGACTGTTTCATTCAACAATTTTCTGTTAATTTAAGGGTGTGAATATGAAATTGATGAAACCAAGGGTGGGAACTTGCCATTTCGCGAAATTTTGGGTGGGAACATGTCGTTTACTCTTTGGGATAACATGATTATATAACCACCCAAATAATAGCTGCAACCAAACAACAAAAAACCAACCGTTCAAATTTCAAAGGTCAATTCAATTACTGTCTATCTCTATCGCGTTACGTGAAAGCAAACACAAATGCAAACAACCTCAATCCGACGTCGTCTCCACACCCCAATCCATTCTCCCCATCACTTATCCTAAAATGCGCGTGGTGCGTACTGTCTGACGTGGCACCTCCTCGTTTTTCACCCACTCATCTGATCGTCTCTCCACCATAAACTCATTATTTCTCAAAGAAAAAAATAAAATTCTCGTGCTCAACCAAAGCACGCATATAATCTGTTCGTGGAAATGCTCGGTGGTGGGAGTAGCAGTGATAGTACTGTGTTTTGGAGCCGGAGAGACCCGGCGTTTCGGGGGATTGTTGTGTTCTTCGCTTGGGTTTCAGTTCATGACAATCAGCTCAGAAGTTTTGTTGATCTGTACTCCTCTCTTGGCTGGAATTCCCTCGTCTCTCATGCCCATTTCCTCGACGCGTAACTTCTCCTCTCTGTTAATTATGCAGCTTTTATTTGGGTTTTGTTTATTTTTTTATTTGGAGTTTGTTTTAATTTTTAAATGTTATTTTGGTCAAAATTTTGTGCAGGTTTTATCCCGAAAGGGCTACATCGATAGCATTTGTTCTTGTCAACGAGCTTGTGGAGGTAATATTTTAGTCTAAATGTTTACTGAATATGCGAAATTCTGATTGAATCTGTTGTGTGGTTGGTCGTAACTGTGAAAAATTTGAGTTACTATTGAAATTAGGTTAGTCAATTTAAAAAGAATTAGGCGTTTATGCAGATTTGAAAGTTTTATCTTTGATACATGAATTGAAACTTAGCTTTGATTTGGGGTGTGTAGGAGCTGAAGATTAAACCATGTCCTGTAGTTTTTGTGGCTTTTTCTGGTGGTCCGAAAGCTTGCATGTACAAGGCTTTTCAGGTAAATTAATGTGAAGTTCTTATTATAATTTGTGGTTTTTAGAAGTTCTTGCGGCTGTAGAATTAATTTTGTTGCATGTGATGATGCAGATTATTCTGGAAACATGTGATGGTCATCTTACCGCGGTATGTGCTATGTCCCTTCTAGTTTCAAATTAAACTTAGTGAGTCATGTAGTAGGCAACTATTTTCTTATTGCAACAATTCAAGAACTTCAATTCTGAAGTTTTCATTCTTTGGTTCCGTTTTAATGAAGGATGAAAGTCGATTGGTCAGACATTGCCTTGCTGGACACATCTACGATTCTGGCCCCATAGATTTTACTAGTGATTTTTGTGCTCGATTTGGTCTCCACCCCACCATTCAAAAGATTCCTGGACCTCTAAAGATTGTATCGTGGGTTGCGAAAGGGGTTGCTTCTGGTCTAGATGGTTTATGTCTTACTAGGTTCGAATCTCAACGTTCTGAGTATTGGCATACTTTGTACTCCTCTGTTGTAAGTTTCTATCTTGCCTATGACCCTGTTAAATTGTCCATAAGTTTTTTCTGTCCATTAATCTGACATTCCTCTGTCTCTTATGTAGGACCTGGGGGCTCCATTTCTTATTTTATGCTCAGAGAATGATGAATATGCACCACCACAAGTTATTTTTAATTTCACTCAACGTATACAAGAACTTGGGGGTGATGTTGAGCTTGTGACATGGAATGGCTCTCCTCACATAGGTTTGTCTCAACTCTCAAGTCCAAATGTTGGTTATTACAATCATGTGGTATAATTTATCAATTTGACCATTGTTATTGGTGTTTACTACATTTAAGGTAACTATTATGTTGGATATTAGGCATTATTGCTTTTACTATTTGCCAGTGTGGACATTTAATGTGACACAATTAGCAAAGTGCCTAAAGTTGAATGCAAATTTTGTAAGCAAGCTAATATACTGAATTGTGGGTGCCTTGGACATTTGACATTTTCTCAGTTACTCCACATTGGATTAAAAGATTTTAACAGATGAAGTCAGAATTTGTCATTTCTAGTCCATTCATGTGATTAATTTGATATCTTTGTTATTTGGTCAGTGAGTTAATTGTTCTTCCTGGCAGATTCCATTAGATCATGGTCATGAATGTATGTTATCTTCTAGATTACAGGATGTGTTAAAAGCAGTTCTCATTTCTGAATAATGCGTGCTTTAGTCATTTTTTATTGTTTTGTTTGTGTCATCATTATACACTAAAATTGAAGTGACGCAATTCTGTTTGCTTCAGGTCATTACAAGTATTACCCTATCCAATACAGGGCTGCGGTAACCAGTTTGCTTGAGAAGGCTTTGTCAGTTTATTCCCAAAGAGTCCGACAACTTGGGGAAATAGCTGGCATAGAGGGTATGCATGATGAGATATCTGAGTTAATTTGTGACCTTCAGAAAGTAGCAGTTAACTCAAACCAAAGCCTAAGAAGAGTTGCAGTTGGGCCAAGTGACCACTTCTTCTTGCCAAGCTCGGCAGAGCATCACAATGGTCAAGACTCTCGGTCGTTACAGGATGAACGTAATGAAAGATCAGTCTACATGCCTTCCCCCCCAAGAATCAATGCACACAGTGTTCTTGGCCAAGTCCTCTTTGATGTTTGTGTTCCTAGGAATGTTGAAGGTTGGGATATTAGATTTTCCAGCTCTGCAAACCGGCTGCCATTTGCCTCTTCTCGTAGAAATTTACCTTTCCGTGGTATCAAATGCAACCGTCGCTCGAAATTATAATATCTTAAAGATTATACTGGAGGAACTCTGCAGTTGGTTTTGTTTGGCTTGTTCAGAAGCTCCTAGAGATTATTAACATAATAGCTAATAAAATCTCTACAAGATATCATTGAGGTGCGGCAGTAATTCAATGAGGCCTTCCGTACATTTTGGAAGACAACTTGGTCAGTCATCAGTTACTCTTCTTTAGGTTGTGGGCTAAATCCTACAGCATGAAATGTACATATATATTATGGCGAGGATGATCATCATGTTAATATAATGAAGTACATGTTTAAGACTGATCTGTATCTGTATGTCTGCTGAGCTACAGGATGCCGGTTAATAAATCTTGTTGTATTATATATATCACCCAGAAGCAGCGCCGTGATCACCAAACTTGTGTTATATATGGTGTGCCAATGGTATCGGAAGTTGAGGAGCAGATGTAAATTGTAAAATAGTTGTCTGTACAAAGATCTTTTTTTTGTATGACGGAGAGCTAATTAGTAACCTGTATATGGATGTTATTGTATGAGCAAGAGGCTGGAGTTCGAAATTATTTAGGCTTGAGCTTATGACTACACTTTTTCCTTCTGTTACTTTATTTGGGAATGTTGAGAAGTTTCATATTCGGAATAAAAATACTGTAATTTTACTGTACATGATCCTTCTGTTCTGTTTCAATCAGGAGATGTTTGCTTGAAGATGCCGTTGGAATAATCTCGATTTAACCTTAATTTGAAGAGTTATTATTATCTTATCCACTTCACGGGGTGAAGATGACCTTTCGAGAAGTGTAAGAAACACGTTTCTCAAAACCTTCAGGGTCTGAAAAACAGATTTCTGATAACGCTCTCAATAATATTGTATGAAGCGTGTTCAAGTACCTTCCACGTCAAAAACGCCTATTTGTTTTAGTCAGGTCCACGACTTGGACCACCATTATTAATTTATTGGTTGTAGATTCATAGTTTCAAACTACAAAACAGTTGAACATTGACCATGAATTTGGAATCTTTTCCCATTAGCTGTGAGTCTGTGACATAAAGTTTGGGATTAGCAGCTCTCAAGTAATTTTGTAACATCAATGGCCAAGAAAAAATGCATATGGGTTGTCACAATTCATACATATCTGTTTCTTTTAACGAGAGAGAAAAAAAAAACCATTTCAGTCGAACTCTTGTTTAATCCTGCTGTTATGCCTTGAAGAACAAAGAAAAGGAATATAACAGTTGATGCATCTTTCCCTTCGTTTCTGCTACCTAATTGTTTTGGTTTCAGAAATTATTTCAAGGGTCGTGTTTGAATGTTATGGCATGGATGGATTAATTAGATTGCGAAACACTGAAAATTTCTTGCATTCTTCTGTGCAGAAATCTTGTACTGAAAGCCATGAGGTTAGTAAAAACCATTGAAATGTGTTTTACTAGTTGCTAGTTTCAGCCTATTGAAGCTGGAGTTTTCTTCCGAAAATGGCTAATTTTTGTTGTATTACTAGCTTTAAAAGGTTGCTGGTATATTTATAGTATGCCATGGAAGAAGCAGAAGAGGTTCAAGCCATAGCGAGCTTCTGATTCCCATGTTCAAACGTAAATTTCTCCGACATGAAGTTGAAGTTTTAGTTTTAATTCCATTTGCTCATCAGGCGTGCAGGGCTTCCAAACTTTTGCTTCTTTTCTTTGCTAGGTCTTAATTTATGCATTCTGAAAGAGATTAATAGAATGACAGTGAGCAGACTTGGAATGCCAAAGCTGAAAAGACTAATTAAATACATGTGGGATCATCCAGGTTAGGTACAGAACTAGTGCAGAACATTTCAAAATGTTAAAATGAGGAAGAAGATACTGGTGTGGTTATTTTCATTTTAATTGAACAAACCTGGAAGTCCACACAGAATAAGAAACCTTCAAGTATTGATCACTTTGACAATCCATCCTTCAACTCATTTCAGGAATTCCATAAGCTTCTGAGTGACTATGAATATGACAGATTATCTGCAACTAATGATAACTATTAGACCCAAAAGCCAAAAGGCAAAACCTGATTAGGCAGGAGGGTTTTTGCATATTCCTCAATGTCACTGGAACCGATTCTCATCATCAGCTTAACTACACTCCAATTTTTTCACTTCTCGATCATTAGCTGTTAACAACAAAGTCAATCAATCAATCTAAAACTCATCAAATTCTGACCCTGAAACATATTACAAAAGTCTTTTGCCATAAAAATTTACAGAAAAAGCTTCTCCCTCAACTCTTCACAAACTTTTGGTAGGTGGCCACGGGCTAATTAAAACTTGAAATGGGTTGGCTTTTAAAGTTACTATTTTTTCTCCAAACCCAAATCTCTCTTTGAAGAGAATCAAATCTTCTCAAAATAATTTACCATCTCAAAACAAAACTACAATTAGATCTAAATTTCAGGATTTTACCTTTAATTTATTAAAAAAAGGAAAAAAAATTACCTTTTTTTTTTTTTTAATTTTCTTATTTGGGGTAAAAGGTTTCCAACTTTATGTAAGAAAATAAACAGTGAAATGTTAGCAAGAAAATTCGGACCATGTTAGGGAGACACAAAATCTAGTAACATTAAAGCGTAAGTTAACCTGTCCGAAACACCCCATCTGTACCTAGTTTTTATTGTCATCGGTTTAGTAATTTTTTGAAAAAGAAGAAGAAAAAAAAAAAGGTTACGGAGCACCAGGAAAACAACAGGAAACCCAATTCAAGAAACTTGAAAGCCGATTTCAGTTCAGACTTTTTCATTTTCAGTTTCAGAAGAGGAGGCTGAAAATGGATGACCCAGAAGCCACGCCCCCTCACTTTTCTCTCTCTAAACAAGACGCCTCGGATTCTATTTCTTATCCCACGGTTCTCTCTCTTTCTCTCTATTTGTTGTTTTTCCTGTTCGTGCATGTTCTGATTCTGTATTTTGGCTTGAATTTGTTCGTTTGTTTCTTTTGCAGATTACTAAGCAGAGGAAGTCTTCTGAGAGCAAGCTGAAGCTGACCCAGATTCGTGATATGTCTCCGGATCCAGACTTCAGGACTGAACTAGTGAGAACTGGTTTCTTTTTTGCAACCCTTGTAGTTCAAAATTGTTTTTCGGTGATATTTATCAGTGATTACAGGGGTTTTGTGCTGGATAATTTCTGGTTAAGGGTAATAACAAGGTTTATCTTCAGGATTTTGTTCATTTCTGGTCCTGTGAAAGTTGAATTGTTTCCGTACTTTTTCTTCTGGAATGTTTTAAGCGTTTATCAGTTTTGAGACATTTTTTTTGCTCGGAAAGTGAGATTATAAGCAACCTGATGCTGAGTTTTGAGTGTGATAACCCTGGATAGGTTTAGGACCACTGTGCTTCTGTAGGGACTTACCATATCTGTACTGAGTTTCAATGGTGGAAATTAGGCTAGGTTTTGATGCTTCTAGTTAGGTTTCAGTTGGGCTGTTCTCCATTTTGTGCTGCCGTTAATATGCTGGGGCAGCCTCCAGGGTTTTGTCCTGTCAGGTGACTTTGGGATTGGGGTTTAATGTGCCTGGGAATTAGTATACTACTTTAAGAGTCTGGAGTGCCTCAAAGTTGAGAGAAGAACATACAAACACAAACAAAGGTAGATATTTTCCTTTTGCTTATTCCTGAGAGCCATCTCCATTGGATTTATCCAGCTAATTTCCAGGTGTTTGTGCAATGACTATCATGTACTTGGCTACTACTGCTTTAAGAGTTCAAAAACCCAGATAGTGAGATAAAAGAGAATACATGCATGAAAACAGGGTTCCCATTTTTGTAATGCCTGCTTCCAACTCTAAGTAGCCCTTTCCTGTAGAGACCATTCCATGTAGTTCTAGCTCCAGCTAGCTTTGGCCTTACATGTTTATTTTTTATAACTGTGTTCTGGTCAAGGTTACCCCTTTGCAACCTGAACCAAGATTTGGAGCTTGTTCTGAACTCCTGATACCAAATATCATGTACTTAACTAGGACATTTACATAAGGAATATCAATTGATGAAAAACATCAACCCAAGTACAAAAACTTCCTGGAAACATAACAAACCTGTCAAAGCTAGGAATTGGTTTTTCTTATATTTAGGTTTAGAAATTAACTGTCTCAATGTTAAACATAAGCCAGACATAAACTTGCTGGTTTCTTTTATTTCTTGTCTTCTTAATGTTCTTTCAGTCATCAAGAATGGACCAATTTTTTCTTGCTTTAGTTATACATTATCTTTGAGTGTTCTTCAAGGATTTATTATTGACTTTGTAATCAACTCTATGTGATGTTGTTCTTGAACTGGCCAACTGGATTCAAGCTGATATTCCTCATAGATTGTCTTTGAAACACTACATAACCTAGTGTCTATTTTACTTCTCCATCATAATTTTTTTTCTGGTTATTGAATGGTTTATATGTTGTCATTGGGATTGTAAATTGAGATGATTAATTAATTGGAAATTTCTTGTGAATTTTTGAACAGGCAGTATATGGCAATTCAAAGGAGCCTAGAAGGTCTGTGCTTTTATCTTTGATTCTTTTAGCCTTAATTTCAGTCTCTGAAAAGTTGAAATTCTGTTATTTCTTGTATTGATTCCTTGGTAATATACCTGAAGCAGTAGACGGAAGAGAGCTATGATTGATGATCTCTATGACCATACCAAAGTTCATTCGCCTGTAATAGAACGAGCAGAAGAGCTTCGAGCCAACCTAGAAGCTAGCTTCCCAAGCTTTTGGAAAGCTATGGTTAAGTCAAATGTTACTCATGGCTTTTGGCTGGTAGGGCTGATATTCTTTCCCAAATTTAAGAATACAATAATTTGGCCAGTACTGAACAGCTTCATTTGTTTTTAACTTCTATGGTGACAGCATCTTCCTATGCGATTCTGCAAATTGCATATGCCAAAGAATGATACAGTATTTACTTTGGAAAATGAAAATGGGGGCGAATATAATGTAAACTATATTTCACAAAGGACAGCATTGAGCGGTGGTTGGAAGGCATTTTGTGATTCAAATGGATTAAATGAGGCTGATGTTCTAGTTTTTCATTTAATTGCACCGTTAAGGTTTAAGGTACCATTCAGATCTTTTTGCTATGTTTATATATCAAACAACTGTCTTAGAAATTGTTGACATCATTAGTAATTGTTTTAGTTCCTCATTTGAGGAAAGGAAAATTCAGGAAGCCATTCAATGCCTTGTGGTGTTTTTGTATTGGTTGACCAAACAAATTCCATAAAGCATCTGAAATGTGCAATTCCTAGCATAGAGAATATAATAGAAAAGACCATTGTAAAGCTATTCTAGACATGCACTCTAGTCCATGACTTCTGACACCACTGAGTTTAGTAAGTTGTACTGTTTTTCTGTGGATAATTGACTTGTGATACCTTGTACATTTTTCTACTTTCTCTATGCCTTGAATTGATATATTGTAGTTTTTCATTGAAATAGTTAATTTACTTAACATGTGGGACTGGAACTATGAAACCTGTGGTGTTTCTACCTGGAATGGTGAAGCAAAAGTCCCAATATATTTCCATATAATCACACATGGAACTGAGCATAATGATCTATTAATTTGACATTGAGTAGTGTGAAATCTCTGAATGATTTTGGTAAAGGTAGGGAATTCTTTTCCTCTGCGTGTGGTTTGTTGGGTCCTTCGGCTACTTTCAATTGGGTTAAGTTAGTGTGAAGTAGTTGCTAAATTTTTAATAGGTCTTAACTTATTTGTTGCATCTTTTTTCTCCATTCACGTAGGTTTTCGTAGTGAGAGCAAATGGAATTCCAAATGTGAATGCTGAAGCAAAACCACTAAATTCTGGTGTGTTTCAATACTTCTGCTTTTAGCTCTGTTGCTATTCATAGGTGACTAAGAAATTAATTTGATTTATTTACAGTTCCCTTGGATGTTGAGTTTGAAGCAACACTAAAAGATCAGACTCAGAGGGAAAAGAAATCCAAGAAAAGGGCTAAACGCTTAAAGTCTCCACCAGGCTTTATACAAGACAATATTCAAAACAACAGTCTGATGGTATTAGAGACCACTAATGGGCATGTTATAGATCAGTTTGAGAATGGAAGTGCAGATTTTGGCCCCAACACTTCGGAAGGGCTTCAGTCTTCAGAATCCACCTGTAATTTTAAAGAAGTGAGAAGCATTGACGATTTCACCATTCTTGTGAATGATTCGGCTATTGACTCCGAGCTCTCTGATCACCATAGGACTAAATACTATGAGCTCTGCTGCTCTCAAAATTCCTTTTTGCATAACCATCTTCTGAAGAGCATTAACTGTAAATTGGCTGCTGAAATAATTACCCAGACTGTTAACATTGCAGAGGCCATTAGAGCTTGTAACCTTTCCACTTCTGGAGCTGATTATGAGGTTTGGGACAAAACCTTAAAGGGCTTTGAGCTATTGGGCATGAATGTTGCATTTTTACGTGCTCGGTTGAACCAGTTGATGAGCTTCGCGCTGGAATTAGAAGAGTCTATGGAATCAAAGAGGTTCAAAGAAGTAACTCTAGAGAAATCCCATGCAGAAGAGGAGATGAGAGCTCTTGAATTGAAGGTTTCGGCATTGAAAGAGACAGCGGAAAAACTTGATTATAAGGTAGAGTCTTTGAAGGAGAAAGCTGAGAGGCATGCCCTTCAATTTCAGGAGGAAGTTAATGCTCAATGGTGATTATATACATTCCATGTTAAGAATTACTAGGTAATGAGAAATATTTCTCTTGATATACTGTTGCTGTTGTTGTTTGCTTCTTCATTTTTATTATTTGATGAGGGTGTAGGGAGGCAGCTAGGATTTCAGAGTCAGAGCTCATTAGTTTGTACTTTGTACTAACTTTTCAGATTAAAAAATTCTGTGTAAATACGGCAATTTACATAAGTTTATAAGAGTCAGCCATGAGAGAGCTCAAACAATAATGTAATTCTCTTAAACTGATAATGTTGTAGCACAGTAGCAGTACCCTTTTTTCTCCTTTCACTAAGCTTCGGATTGGCCTTTAAACTCTCTTCTTAACAACGTTATGAGCTGTGATTGCAGAGAATAGCTACATTTACTTTGAAATGCTATAAGAAGCCAACTTATATTAGCACGTCCCACGATTATGAGACTTGAATCCATTGAGTTGACATGGAATTCGGAGCATGATTCTGCATATTAATTGCACAAGCATAACATGATTTATGCACCACGTCCAGATAATCATCTCAAAACCCTATTATTATTCATCCCAAGTAAGAGTACATATAATATTACAATTTTTTCTCCTACTTTAATTTATTTTAACTTAAATTATGTGTAACCGATACAATATATAATGTGCACATATAATCCAGATTTCCCTCAAGATCGTAAAACCAAGTTTGTGAAATCAAGTTTCTAATTGAAGTCCTGTAAAAACTTACAATCTTGAAGAAACAATAAACAATGATCTTTAGTTATATGGGTGTTTTTGAGAAGA
>WYDK02000051.1:4819811-4836870 GCA_009867345.2 Toxicodendron radicans
TATTCTGTGAATTTTTTCATTCATCTTGTTGTAAACACGATTAAAACGCTTTTCTGGGTAAATGAGTTTGGTTTGTTACATTTTCAACTTTACGGAGATTAAGGTAAGGCACAAATATAACAAGTGATGTCAGAACTTAAAAGAAAACAGGAAGTCAATGAATATGGTAACTGCATATTTCTCTTTTTTCCAAAAAAAAGCATCTGCTTCATCATTCCCATAATTTGAAAGATGACGTCAAATCAATTTTCACATAAACTAGAACAGAAAATTTGGATTCCACCTTTGTATTTTTGCATTATTGTTCCAACAAAAGTATAAAAATAATTTGGTACATATGATCACCAACCTTCCATCCACAAAGAAATGAGCAAATGGGATTCTCAATTGCGGAATGTGTGGTCTCCTAAAGGTGGAGCACAAACAGATAGATATACAACAAGTAAAGGATTTTTTGTAACAGTGATTTCTCAGTTGGAGATACAACAGGTGGCAGTTGGCTGCCAGCCAAAACAGAATCCCAAGTGTGTTATTACCTCATAAGGAAGTCTTTGAGGATTTTAATAATAAATTTATATTCTCAACTCAACTATCAACTGTTAACCACCAACACCACGTTCCACGATCTTTTTTTTTTTTTTTAAAATTAGATGTCAGTTTTCAATCTTAATTATCTAATTATTTTATTAATAATATTGGTTTTACTAATATTTTATATTAATCTCTCGTACTATCTTATATGATAATAATTAATATGATAATGACTGATATGATAGTGACGTGACATATATCATCTCATCTATCACAATTATATCACATAATTGTCACGTCAATCAATCTAAAAAATAAAAAATAAAATTTAATTCTAATCTTCCTTATTTTGAAATGATCTATGACCTAACAATTAGGTAATATGACGAATGAAATGATATTTTTCATGTCACTACCACATCACCGTCACACCATTTAATATGGTATTACTCTTCTGTTAAACCTTATTCCATCCTAGTCAGCAAGAAAACTTATCCACTAAGGAGAAAAATAGTTATAGTCACGTGTGGTTAGTGGATGTCGTGACCTAATTAATAATTAAAGTTAGTTTTGTATTATGAAATTAAGCATGTGTTAATTGTCACTACTTGCACTAAATAATTAATCTACTAAGCAAACTTTTATAATCACGCGCTTCTTTTATTTGACGAGTGACGAATAAAGCCAAAGTCCTCTCTTGTCTTGTCCCACTTCAAAAAAGCTAAGATTATCCACTAATTAACTTGATTAATCAAAATTTATTCAACATATTTATAATTTTGTTGTCGGAATCAACACATTATGTGGGTTCCCTGAGATGGGGTTGGGAACCCGCACTGCATAGGCTCGTGCACAGATTTACGTTCAATAATCTATGAGACTTTCACTTCGACACGTCTTTACTTGTGATCGCTTAGAACCCCTCTTCCATCAATAGATATTCCCAATTCGTCGACCACACACCCAAGCATAGCCTTTCCAACGAGAATATCCACAATAAATTCAAGGCTATTCCTTTCACACCACTAGCAAATTCAACCATTTCCCTAGCTTGAATCGTGTTCAATCCATAAACACGTGCAAATCTCATCTTCAACTGAGATCACTCGATTGAAAGGGGCTCTCGATATATGTCGGGTGGGTTTTCAGAGGTATTATCTATTTTGGGTCTTGAGATTTACACGGTTTTGTTCTAAAAATACGTCTCTGAATGGTGATGTGTCATTATATTATATAAACGATCAAGACTCTCGTCTCCTAATTCATGTGAGACTTTGACACCAATAATTCTAAAAAATATCAATAAAATAATCATTAAGATGCGTTGACTCCGACTCTATCCAAGTTGACATTATAAATTTTTTTAATAAAAAATAAATAAATTACAATTAATTATGATTTAAAATTAAAAATAATTATAAATCAATTACTTTACTTTTATTTGTATACACACGTGAGGAATGAGGTGAATTGAGGCACATGTTAAAGATGATGAAAATATCCAATTATTACAGACTACTTTAAGAAGGTGACTGACATGTCGTCTTAATGCGAGTTCCAGCCAGGTTTAGGTGGTACACGTGTCACTTCCATACTCGATTCTCAAAAGAAAAATATCATTACTTTAGAGATAATTCTTACTCGGTCCAGTCAACAGTTGCCCTTTTAGGAGCGTGTTATTTTAGCCATTTATGAACCCACTCCTGGCAGGTCCCACATCGGATAGGAAGTTAAGGAACTTTCTCAGCAGCCAAACGCCAAAGTACAGTCTACATCTCGTTATCTTAATTAATTAATAATTGGGATGAGAATGAGATTTTTTTTTTCATTGCTTATAAAACTCGCAAGAATTTTACAGATTTAATCAAACACTCTTTCTTCAAAATAAATGAAAGAATGAAGAAAAAATAAATAAATTAAAAAGCGAATTAATTATTGCGATAAATTAATGTACTAATCTCTACTGATTAAATTTAATTAATTAAGAACTAAGATAATTCCCAGTTGTGGCAGAATCTGAGGAATCCCCGAGAAATCCAATGTTCATCATCCACTGTTGAATTTCTTCTTCTCCGAAATCCAAGTCCATGAACTCACTTTCCCTTCCGAATCCAAGTCCCATTTCTGTTGCGGAGCCGCCATTGTTGGAGACATTTTCACTGCTTCCTCGCGAGACTTGCTGTTGTTGTTGTTGTTGCTGCTGCGGTGGTTGTGGTTGTGGTGGTGGGGATGGTGTGATTTGTTCATACTGACTCGTTAACGGTGAGGTGTAATTATCTGGAAATGGGAAATTGAGCTTAGCTCTGGGCCCACGAAAATCAATGGCCGCCTTGTCGTAGGCACGTGCTGCCTCTTCCGCGGTGTTGAATGTTCCAAGCCAGACACGCGTAGCCCTTCTCGGGTCTCGAATCTCCGCCGCCCATTTTCCCCACGGCCTCTGTCTCACACCTCTGTAATTCTTCTTCGCCCGTTTCTTGTTCGTCCCTTTCTTATTGTTGTTGTTGTTGTTGTTATTGTTATGGTTGCTACCATTTAGACTTTCCTCTGGTTGATTTGGCGGGAAAAAGTTGCATCCTAAACAGCCTTGAATCCTGCACACTTGACATGTGTCAAAATCAGACGACACCGGCAGTAATCCATTACCAAAACCGTTACTCATTGCAGCAGCAGCGGAGGCGGAGGAGGAGGAGGAGGAGGAGGAGGTAGTGGCAGTCCAATCTTGAAAATGAAAAAACTCCTGGGAAAGCACGGGGTTTGTGTTTCCGACCACGATGTTTCGGAGAGCAGAGACCATGACGGAGAGTTCTTGTTCTCTAGTGAGACGCGGAGGAACCGGTGGCTGGGTGACCGTAGTGGTGATGGCGGAGGTGGTGGCAAGTTTCGGTCGCTTCGAGGACTTCTGCATATTTTTTTTTGTTTTTCTTTGTCGAGTTTGAATTTTTGATACGGAGACTGAATTGAAAACTGAAAGACTGGAGTGAGAGTGTGCGCGTTTATATATGGGTAGTGGTGTCGACGTGGCAGACAGCTTTACGCCGTTTATACACGGGTTTGAAAGACATTTGGTGGCACGTGGAGGCTGTTTTGGAAGTTTAATGCCATCCAGGTGATGACACAGCCGAGGGGCCTCAAGGGTTACATGGCAGGTGACGTCACCTTCGGGAGACACGCGGGATTTTGGACGGTTGCTGGAAAGGCTTAAGGGGGTGTAAGGGAGAAGCCACTTTTTCCCACCCAAGATTTGCTTTAATGATAGTTATCATCCAAAAATTTCAAAATATCATTTTTTCACCTAAAATTTATATTTCGTTAATATTTAAAATACACTTCACTTTCTTAGTCAGAATTTGATAAGTTACCAAGAGCTAGGGTTAAGAAGGGCTTGCTAGAGTGGATGTTGGTGTATTGAATAGTGATGATCGATTGAATATTCATCGTCGGAATTAGCTAGAAATCAACTAAGAATAGAAAACTTTAATTTTGCGGTGACCGACAATCGATGATAAATCAGGTGTCAGAGTGAGAAGAATTTTGTAGAGAGGAAACCGTAGGGTCAAATTATGGTAACAGAGAAAATTATCGCAATTGGAATCGGCTTGAAACTTTGGATAGTAACAAAATATTAATGTTGGATGGAAAAGTAGTATTGTGAAACTTTGTGGGAAAAAAAGCTATTAAGGCAAACCATGGGTGGGAGAAAGTCATTTACTCTATTCTAGAAGGACAGGGATGTATGTCTCACGTCCAGTCAGGTCCCATGACATTTATTTTAGCGACTCTTACTGAAATCTGAAGTTTACCTGATCTTCAAAAAGTGTCAACAGCCAGTCACCAGGAGACCGAGAATTGTATACATTGACCAAGCCAAACCTGTTCATATCATACGATGAATTTTATTTGCTTTAATATAATTATATAATGTTTTATATTATTATTATTATTATTTTTTTCATACACTGATTATATTGAAAAATAAACTATTTATCTGGATTATTTATGAACACATTTAAAACGCACGTTAATAATGCTAATTATATACAAAGTTGGGATCTCGACTTTATAACTTAAATGATACCGTTGCTTATATGTCAAATTGTCATATTATTTGTGATCCCAATTTTATATATTTATGGTTTATTTCATTTGCCCCTAAAGTAAAGTTTAGTGATAAACAAGGGTGGGTAAAAAATTAAGGTAGAATCGAAACCGGTTGTCAAATGGTCTATTTCGGTTCTTAAAAATTGGAACCAGCATAGTGTGATTCCGATTCCACCATTGCATGAGTCGAGGATCAGAACTGAGATCTAGGTATCTGGGGTGTGTTTGTAATTTTTAAGAAGTTTATTTGTCATTTTTTAAAAGCACGAGGGTAATAAAAATTAAACCGAGTACCCGAAACCAGAACCTATGTTTTAGGTTCCGATTCTGATTTCAAATCTAAAGAACCAACTGGTTTTGGTTCCGATTTATTTGAATTTAGACGAATACCCAAGTCTGTCCACCCCTAGTTATAATCCCCTTAACGAGTTATCGAAATCTATTAAACCCTCCTAAAAGGGAAGGTATTTAATATTTTATGATAATTGTCTCAGCTTAACATGAACATTAAAAAAAATAAAAATAAAAATAAAAATTGCCATAAACATTAAGAGTAAGTGACAGCGAGGTATTAAAAAAATACGCGGCCGTTTGAATGGGGGTGATTCAGAGCTCAAAGGGACGGGGTCACTGGGGGGGCCTACGTGATGTGCTTTTGGGCTTTCGTCTGTAAGTAAAGGACAGGTGACAGACAGCTGGATAAAGGTGGGGACACGCGAGAATGTGAAAGGCATAGACTAAGCCATTAGCGGATTAAAAATTAAAACGTCGACTGTTTCTAGAATTGTCAAATCCAGGAGCAGGAGTGAAACACATACAACGAAGGAAGGAAATGGTCAACACAACAGAAAAAGAATAAAACAATAATACGGAAGCTTGACAATGAAGGACGACTGCAGATTTCCCATCTGGGTTCGTCACAAATCAAGCTGCCAATTGGTACACACATATTGGTTTGTATGTGTTAAGGGACAAGTACAGCTTATGCTTGGCATTATTTGGTATGTAAAATGTTTTCAATAATTTTATTTTTCAAAATCAAATTTATCAACTTTCTAGAAGTATGTTAAAAGGGAAAAAGATAAGCGTACAAACCAATTTCACAAACTCTCTCTTATAACTGCGAAGTGGTAGCTTGTAAATTAGACAGATGAATCCCACCAGACCAATTACGAACTGATTAATTACGAGTTGTCACGTCGCGATTATAAGGAGAAATTTGTAAAATTTGGTTGTGAGTCTAGTATTACCCATATTAAAAAGGTTCAAATGAATGAACAATAATTCAAACACGTGAACAAATACAATACAACAGTCTTAAATTAAATTAACAAGTAGACCAGGAACATAATTTGTAATCAAACTATAGGTGTTAGTGGGCTGTGTCGTGTCGTGTCGTGCCGTACCGGACCACGGAATTTGAAGGCTCACGGCACGGCCCATTATGTACTGTATCGTGTCGTGGGCCGTTCCTTCAATTTTTTTCAAATATTTATAAATTATGGTTACTTTCATTTATTATTAATAATTACTATAATATATAATAATCACTATGAAATAAAATAAAATAATGAGACATTAAAATATTAATTGAATTTAACATTTTTTATTATTTATAATTTTTTAATTTTTTTAATTTTTAATTTTTAAAAATATTTTGTGTCGTGTCGTGTCATGCCGACCCGAAGGTCTAGTTTTAAGGTTCGGGCATTGCACGGAATATAGTAGGTCGTGCCATGCCATGCCATGCCTTGGGTCGGCCTGGCCCACTAACACATCTAAGTCAAAGTCAAGGTAGTAGAACTGCAAAAGTACAAAATTCTGAAAAGTTTTAAATTAAATATTATTTTTACTGTAATAACTGAGTACGTTTGATTAGTTGTAAGATTGATCTCATGATATTTTAAGAAAATAAATAAATTAAAAGAGTAAATGACATGTAAATCTACAAGTTTTCACCAGTGGTTTCATAAATTTCGGATTCCTACCCTTAAATTAATAGAAAATCGTTTAATGTAACGATTAAAGGGTGAAGTGGTCATTACACTGCATTAAATCTAAAATGAAAATGAAAGTTTTAAAATAACCCTCCACATCTCAAATTTCTCTCGCAAGCGCCCTCCCAATTGTGACTGTCGTGCGAAACCAAGGGTGGATGACAACCATCGTCTGATGAGATGGGGGTTTTATTAAGGAGATGTTGACGGTGCTGATGTTGGGGGTAGGTGGCCAGGAAGCGAAAGGTCGCGCGAACACAAACCTAGTGACAACCGACAATTGGCTAGGGCAATGAGGTAGGGAATATAGGGGTTTTGGTGTGGAGGGGACGTGATATATGATAGTGGTGGTGGTGAGGTCCAATGACGTTGGAATCAAGCCAATTGGCCTAAAGGTGGCAGTCGCACTGGTGGGGTTGTCGGATGGTGAAATTTCGGCCAAAATGGGGTAATTAGGCTAGGAAAGTGTTTGATTTGGGTGCAGGTGATGAATCATGTATATTTGAGTGAGAAATCTGGCAGGGAACTATGGAAAACGGTTAATGGTAGTGAGTTGAGAGAAATGAGAGGTGGCAGATTGGCAGTAGTGGCAATGGCTGGGCCTGAGTGGTTAGAGATGGGGATGATGTAAAGGTTGAAGAAAAGGGTGTTATTAAAATAAATTTGAAAATAAGATGTTTATTTTTCAAATTTTACTAATTTAGGGGTTAAAAAATAATTTATTAATTTATTTGTCGAGTGCAGTTTGATTAGGGTTGTATACGAGTTGAGCCAAACTGAGTATTTGGGTACTCGAGCTCGGCTCATAAGTTACAGTACCAAACTCGAGCTTGAGCTCGAGCTCTAGCCTGACCGAGTTTGAATTTTTTTGCTTGAGCTCGTGCTTGACAGCAAAATATGAGACTCGAGCTGGCTTGAATTCTACAGAAGCTCGAGTAAATTTGAATCAAGTTGTTGCCGAATGCAAGAAGAAAATGTAAAAAAAAAAACCTTCATCACTTCCCACCACCCACAATGCAACAACCACCATCACAGGTCATCACCACCCACCATCTACCACCCATTCACAACCTACCTCTCAATCAGCAGATCAACCATAAAAACAAATCAAACTATGAAACACAACTCATATCAAAACACTAAACCTCTTCATCAACAACCCATGCCGATGACCGGAAAAGCGTATGGTGGGGTTGTCGTCTAGCAGCAATCTGGGTGGCCCGAGAGCGGTCTGGAGGCTTAGCCGCAATCAATTGATCATGGAATCATGGCCTAGTGGCTTGGTCGCAATCAATCGGCCATCAAATCATGGCCTGGTCGCTATTAAACGACCATCGGATAGTGGCTTCAAAGCTTGGCCGCTTTCAATCGGCCACCAAATCGTGGCCACCACCACCACCACCAAACTCTTTTTTTTGTAAATAAAAACTTCCCCTGGTAAATCGTAGAAGAAGAGAAGAATGGAAAAAAATGAAAGAAAATTAAATGATAATTATGTATTATCTCATCTGAAAGAAAGGTGGAAAAATATGCCGAAGAAGAGAAAAATGATATTAGATATGTAAGTGGATCTTGTCTAAGAAATGAAGAATAATAGATATGATGAAGAAGAAGAGTGTAAAAACAATTCAATTTGCGTTTCTACCTTTGTGGTTGTGGTTTGGGCCTTGAGGTCCAAGGTTCAAGTGTTGACAAACCCAAAAAAAAAATGTGTAAAACGAGAAAGAATAAATAAGAAAAAAATAAAAAATAATATATATATATTAGAGTTGAAAATTTGGATTGGGTTAGTCGGGTGAGTCCTAACCCGACCCGCCTCAACCCGTCTAAGGTTGGGCTTGATTTTTTCAACCCGTGCGACCCGGCGGGTTCACAGTAGCAACCCGTCGGGTTGACTTTTTAAAAAAATTTAAAATTTTTATTAATTTTTAAAAAATTTTTGCCTTTTAAAAAAATACTTTTTAATTTATAATCAATTCATCATTTTATCAATTAATGAATACTAATCATATAATCAATTATAATCAATTAACCAATTAATCAATACATCAATTAATCAATACTAATCATTTAATCAATTATAATCAATTAATCAATAATAATCAATTCATCAATTCATCAATACTAATCAATTAATCAATTAATCAATACTAATCAATTAATCAATTCTAATAAATTAATCAATTGATTCAATTCTAATCAATTAATCAATTGATTCAATTCTAATCAATTAACCAATTATAATCAATTAATCAATAAATTCAATTCAAATCAATTAATCAGTTATAATCAATTAATAAATTATAATCAATTCATCTATTAATAAATTATAATCAATAATCAATTAATCAATTATAATCAAATCATCAATTAATTAATGAATCAATTCTAATAAATTTCAATCAATTAAAAAATTAATTAATTTATCAATTAATCAATTATAATCAATTAATCGATTGATTCAATTCTAATCAATTAATCAATTAATAAATTATAATCAATTAATTAATTAATCAATTATAATCAATTCTAATTGAATCATCAATTAATCAATTATAGTAAATTATAATCAATTAAAACTTTAATTAATTCATCAATTATAATCAATTAATCAATACTAATCAATTAATCAATTCTAATCAAATCATCAATTAATCAATTAATCAATTATAGTAAATTATAATCAATTAAAATTTTAATTAATTCATTAATTAATCAATTATAATCAATTAATCAATACTAATCAATTGATTCAATTATAATTAATTCATCAATTAATCAATTATAATCAATAATCGATTAATCAATTATAATCAATAATCGATTAATCAATTATAATCAATAATCAATTATTCAATTCTAATCGAATAATTAATTAATCAATTCTAGTCAATTATAATCAATTAAAATTTTAATTAATTCATCAATTAATCAATACTAATCAATTGATTCAATTATAATCAATTAATCAATTAATCAATTCTAATCGAATCATCAATTAATCAAATAATTAATGAATCAATTCTAATAAATTATAAACAATTAAATTAATTAATTCATCAACTAATCAATTAATCAATTAATCAATTCAATCAATTCTAATCAATTAATCAATTTTAATCAATTCATCAATTAATCAATTGATTAAATTCTAATCAATTAATCACTTATAATCAATTAATCAATTCTAAGCAATTCATCTATTAATCAATTATAATCGATAATCAGTTAATCAATTCTAATCGAATCATCTATTAATCAATTAATCAATTCTAATCGAATCATCAATTAATCAATTTTAATCAATTAAAAATTTAATCAATTCATCAATTAATTAATACTAATCAATTAATCAGTTACAGTTATAGCCAATTAATTCTAATCAATTAATCAATTATAAACAATTAATCAATACTAATCAATTATAAACAATTAATCAATACTAATCAATTAATCAATTAATAAACTCTAATCAATTAATCTATACTAACCAATTAATCAATTCTAAATTTGTAATAAATTATAATCATTTAAAAATTTTTAAAATACGGGTTAAGGTTATCAGGCCGGGTTGGGCCGGCCTTTCAACCTGCATGGGCAGGCCTAGCCTGCCATTAACATGACCCAGGGCAGGCGAGACGGGTCCGCCCATATTTCTCTCTCTCTCTCTCTCTCTAGTTGAGCCGCTCGAGCTCAAGCTTTTACCGAGCCAATCCAGAGCGGCTCACCTCGGCTATCACCCCTAAATTTGATAATACTCTTTATACTGTGTCAAAACCCAAAAATCACTAATTTAAGGGTGAAAATCTAGAATTTATAAAACCATGGGTGGGAACTTGGATTTTATGAAACCATGAGTGGGAACGGGAGGTTCGCAAAACCTTGGGTGGGTACATGTCGTTTACTCTAAATAAAAACAATACAAAGTTATTCTGGTTCTGATGTGATACTTTTCAAGTGTGAATTGTATTGAGCAAGAAAAGAGGTTTTTTTTTTTAAATAGAAATATAGATAATAAAATGATAATTGATAACTATTTTGCTAGGAATTACTTGAAAATATTACACCCTACAAAATCTGAAACTTTTTTTCTCTTTTCTTTTGCATTTCTCGATATAAGGACTAAACTAATATCAAAACATGGGTTTATCGGGGGTGGGGGGGGATTATACAAGAATTTTGCCTAATGTTTGTACACCAGAAAGAAAGAAAGAAATCAAGAAGACAAAATATGATTAGTTCTTCTGTTTCTCCTCTCTACCCCAAGAAGAATTAATCAAAAACTGTAACTAGGAAACATTTCTCACCCGTCTTATCGCGTTCGATTGAGCACAGAGCTAAGTCTACAAAATAGTCATTTAGTAATCTCTTCCCGGGGGCTAATAATATTCGTAACCCACAACAAAAATATTCAATCTTTCACCTAATCGTCGTCCTCGGAATCTGCATTTGGTTGCACAGAATCGTTAACAAGCCTTCACCAAAATAACCCAATATGCTAACTGAAATTCATATTAAACAACGTAAAAAATGATGTTGCAAGGGTGTGTTTGGAAACTCCATTTACTCTTCTATATTTGTTGTTATTATGAAAATGCGTAGTTAAGGAATAATGGCAACAGTGACCAATAACCAAACACAAACACAGACACAGACACAGACACAGGTGCAGACTTCCTGAATTTGGGAAGGTCCTGCAAGTCTTTTCTATTCCCACCCTGAGATATATCCCTATCGACTCTACTTAAAAGGAGAAAAAGAGGTTAAAGCAAATTCTCCACACTATAAATGGGACCACTATGAGTAATGGTAAGGAAGCCGCTCTCTCATATCTAGGTTGGGAATTGGTCCCAGTTGATTGATTAATACAACATTTATGTATATGGCAATTGCAACATAAAAATATGAGCAGTAGGAGTTTACTAGAACAGTAGAACTATTTATGATTCACCCTCCACAGACAAGCAAAGCAAAACAATGGATTGGATTCAGAGAGATATCCAGGGCATAACCAACAACCAAGAAAAAAAAAGTAATCCAATTAGCATTGGTTTAGCAGGGCTTACCAGATCTTATATCTTCTCCGACTTTTCCCCTATTTTTCAGCTGTCTCCTAATCATCGAGCATATGAGAACCCACCAATATATGTGGAACACGAGTAGCATCAGTAACATTGTATTAAAGACATAGTACAAGACCGTAGGATAAATCTCTGATAGATTCAAGTACTTCAGAAGATCATAGCTGGAAAATGCCAACAATAAGAGCAAATAAGCTAAAGGAACCAGTATATAGCCAAATGAAGTCAAATCAAATTGACCATGCAGGCAAACCTTGAAGTTTTGATGACCCAAAATGGAAAGAATACTAGTCGTAGTACGAGCCATGAGATAGCAAATAACCCAAAGAAGACACTTGCCCCAAGTTCATTCTCAGAATACTTGAACACTTTTGCAGCTTCTAGAAATACATCACTTGCGTCATGCAAGGCAAGTATAATTGAGCCAATCCGGAAAAAACTGTAACAGAAAAACAATTTTAAGTTTCACGGGTATCTTCAAGTAAATAACAATATTGCATGTTCTATTTTAACCTACTCCAGTAGAGAAATCAATAAAGAGCAGATGAATGCAAACCTCACAAGAGTTCAACTACCAATTACAAGAGTTCTCTTACATTGTATAACTATGTTGATGCTACACATGCTCAGAAATAAATTAGTAAGAATGGAACTCCAGCATTAGGTCCATGATGATTGACTCATACAATTGAGCTCATTTTCAAGCTTGTATCAATCATTTACAGTATTAATACAAAATAAACAGGCTGTTTATGTTACCTCAGCTAATCAAGGACCTGACAAATTCAATAAAACCTTGTAAAGGATAAGCTATCTGGCATTATGGCATAACATGACGAGGATTAAGTAACCCGAGTATTTAATGCCAAAGTGTAGAAGAAAAGCATCCCAATGTCACACCATTCTTTTATTTTTTTTATTGACCTCTAAATTTTTCATTTTTAATCTTTTTCCCCTTTCATACTGACAAATTTAAATCGAGCCCCTCCTAACCTTAGTGTAAGTGGGATTCGATATGAAGACCTCTTAAACAACCTCAAGAGGTCCAACATAACTGAACTAGTATGCACCCATTGATACAGAGAGGACTTGAGAGTAAAGGAAAATTGTTTACATAGTATCGACATCTATGAATAGAAACGCAAAGTTCCATACTCTTAGCCATGTTTACTACACGTTCAACAGGGTTACAGACCATATAACAATGAGGGTTGTGAAGTGCTCAAAATAACCCAAAACTCAAAAGTTTATATACAAGTTTGCACACTACAGCACCACTATTAAACTGACCTTACATTCAAAAGATTGTTAGGCCACAATACAACAGTTAGCATAAACTGCCATAGATAGTGCTCCAATACTACCTCAAATCTCAACCTTTTATGCACAACTACAAAAATGCGCATGATCACAGAAACAGAGATGCTTACACTAACGAAATCTGAACTACTTATACAATTGTTGCACATTCATATGCTCTGTTGGCAACTCTCAGGAACATGATTTATCTTATCATTGAGGCAGCTCAATTTAAATTAAAAAAAATAGTTACCTTCAAAAATTGATCCTAAAACATCTCAAAAAACAAAAAAGAGAGATGAATACTAGAAAGTTTTGGCACATCCCTGGTTCGAATTAGTGTTATGTTATGCTGAAATGCATTTTATCACAATAATATTAAATTCTAATAGACTTCCCTGCATGCAAGACTGAACTGTGATTAGACTTTACGTAATTCAGACATACAAAAACAAACACATGGATTCAAATGCATAATATACAAGTGGATCCAAACACATGCTCAGCTTACTCAGTGTTATAATTTGATTACAAGAATGAGAGAATTTGAACACCAGATCTCTTAGACAACCTAATTCTTATAACCATTAATCACAAAAACTTAAGGTTATAAGAAAAGGTCCAGCAATAGTATTTAAACTCTAAAATGTCATATCAAAAACCAAAAAGATATAGGCCAACAATGAGAATTCAAAAGAGGATATCAACAATATTTAGGAACAAATATCAGTAACAGAACATATGACTTTATGACTTTATGCTATTAAATACTCAATTGCAAGTATAATTGATAAGTTCTGATTTATTACCTAGAAAGGTATGAGTATCCGATCAGGATAACAGTAATTACATGATGAGACATCATTACAGAGAAATCCTTTCTACGAGTTTCCCATGTCAAGAGGGCAGCAATGCTGTAGATGTAAAACCCACATTGGCACATGTAGAAAAGCTTTAAGGGGAGCCTGAAACGGAAAATGATGCAAGTCAGTACGGACAATTTGAAAGATGAAATTAACTCATTTGACAACAGAACTCAACTATATTAGGAACCATCCAAAAGCTAGGAATCAGACATGCACATAAAAAGAAAAAGAAATAGAAAAGAAAAATGTTATGTTCATGTAAGTAGGAAGGACAAAGATTATATCTTCCAAGTAAAGACTCAAAAATAGATTCACTCCTTGACAGTCAAATTCTTATCCCATCAGAAAAGCACCAAGTGCATTACTGGCATGCTATCTTCATATACATATATACTGCTTAGAGATAGGGAAAAAAGGAGATTTGCAAATCCTTACACTTTTGACACAAGTTTTGACACAGTTTTTAAGCCCTTAGAAAAAAGAAACTGCAGTTTAATAGAAATCATTTCATACAAAGAAAAATGTTATAGAAAATATAAAAGTACATGGGGCTCATCATTATGAGGCTCGCAAGTGGACGTATTTTCATTTTTAGGCATTTTGTTCTTTTTGTAGTTATGTAATATCAATTAAAATGCTAGGATATAGGTCATTTGAGCATTAGATTCAATTAAGCACACTACAAAAGCACCTATAACACACAAAATATACAGCACTCAGTACTCCAGTACTTAGACTAACAATCCAAGTATACACTATACTCACTTTAACTCTTGATTTGGGTAGCCATTGAAATACAATTTTGTATCTCTGAACCATGGCTCATTGTAGGCAATTTTGAGAATACAAAATTCAACAGTAGCATAGTACGTCAATTTCCACATAGATTCCGAACATTTTCCAACTTTCACCCTTGTAGCTTCATTCATCTTTAATGGGATATTTCCATTACTCAACAACCAGATGGCCAACCGCTACAAAAAGATGAAGAATGATCAAAATATAAACAAAAAATAAAGTGTTTGTATATCTTACATACTCAAACACTTACTTGAAACAAAAGTATTGATATAAATGTTCCGTGCATAAATTATCACAGACAAATGTGAACTGAATTATTGCTTCCTTAGATCATAGAAAAAATAAATTTATGTTCTTCAACAGAGGAAGGCTGCTTGAGATAGAACATCATTACAATAAAGGGTGGAAATTCAACATAAATAGACAATTAACTAATACAACGAATTTTGGGTTATTGAAAACAGAGCAGAAGTTTCATCCTACAGCTTCACTTTTTAAACTCTGCCACGGTGAATTATAGTGCGGTGGAACCAACATAAGGAAGTGCCATTTATTTCTCATAACTGAAAATTCCACATATGCTTCTACGAAACATGACATTAAATTTATGTGATAATGTTAAAATAAACATGTGCATACATCTATAAATCATTTCTAAAAACCGGAACATAGGAAACTAAAATCTAAGTTGCATTTCTAGAGGTCCAAAAAATTATTATTATCACTTGATAAGTATCTTAAGTGGATCCAGGCATGAAAGACTACTAACTGTGTTAAAATCATTGAATACTTTTCTTTATTACCGGACATCTAATAAATGTTAGGTAAGAAGAAATAGGAACTACATAGCAAACATCAATATTTTGCTTCATCACTATGCAAAAAGTCACTTAATGTATCAATTTCCCTTATCCAATATCTATGGTATTAGATGCCTTTTCCATAGTGACCACAAGAAACAATTGCATCCCTGCTTGCTGTTAAAAGCTTGAACCTACCCCAGTAAAATCATATAAAGCAGTCCAAAGTGATTGAAAAGCTACCCAAAATGTGAACAAGGATAAATTTGAAAAGGTCTGTAAGTGTATGCTAGCAAATTCCCCTGCCACCTTAAGTACATAGCTGATCAGCTTATGTAGTGAAATCTCAAATTTACATGAGCTTATGCATAATAGATTATCAGAAAGTCCTTATAGCTCACTTTTTCATCGCCAATGAAAATTTCCATCTCCCGCTCAAAAATAACAGAGTGTAATCAAGTTTAAGCCGAGATAATTACTATCTAAAGCAGATCAAGCTTTCATGCTATTACCGATTAGACCCCAAGTGCAACTTTATCACCAAATAACTGTTATCTCTGAAACTTTCTACTTTTTTGCTTTTTTCTGTTCATTCTTTTCCTCCTCTTCTCTCTTCTTTTCACAATTTACTTCACATCACAAACATTGCCAGAAAACAAAAAAATTTCATAAGCCACTACGGTTCTTGTTGCACCATTTTAAATGCAAAAACTTCATTCAATAACTAATTCTCTATTCTTCAGCCAATCACACAAACCAAAAAGAACAATAACTTCGAATTAATTCTCCTATGCATTCCACTTCTATTAGCATAGAAGCCAAGAAAATAATGCAGCTGAGCTTAATTCACAAAGTTTCTCTCATTTTCTTCGCTTTGACGAGCATAGAACTAACTCCAATTCAACATTGAACAAAAGCAACACAAACACTTACAAAATCTAAGAGTCAACTGAAAGCAAAATAAGCGGAATCTTACTCGAAAGATGAATTTATCGAGCAAGAACCTGGCGACGACGAAACCGGGAGCGAATAACACGGCGATGACGAAATGCCACGTGTCGGCCGGTCCATTTTGAGTCCAGATCGAGTCCATGCGTGAATTGAATTGAAGCGAGAATTAGACCCGAGCCTAGCCTCCTCAATTAACTAAAATAAACCAAAATAATCATCTCCAAAATTGAAATGACTTCGTCCTGATTCCGACCTAAACCTCCGCCGATAAAAAAGAAAAAAGAAAAAAAAAAAGAAAAAGAGAAATTGAATTTCAGGACGAATTGAAATGACGAAGCTTGAAGAAGCTCTGCGTCGTGAAGGTTAAAGATCGATCTCAGTTGGGCTGAGCTGTGTGCGCTTGAATTTTGAAGGCTGTTTTAAGAAAGAAATGAAACTAAAAATAGTAAATAAAAATTATTATTATTATTTATATTATTAATTACCATAATGCGTGAGTTAAAAATGGTGGGCCCACCCGTAACGTGACACATGGGATGGGATTGGGATTTGGGACTGAACTTGATTACTGTCAATTTCCTAATTTATAATTAATTGGAAGAGTAAACAACATTTCTCCACCCAAGATTTTCCTT
>WYDK02000051.1:4945533-4955707 GCA_009867345.2 Toxicodendron radicans
AAGTTGGGGCCTGGAAATTTTGGAAAAGATCCAACAGTGGAGACTAGCTTTTTACCTGACAGGTGTGATTTCTCTCTCGCTATGTGTTCTTTTGTTTGAAAGTGTGTGGCTCGTTCTTCTTTCTGTTGCGTGTGTGTGGGGCCTTGGGTCTAACATATTGGCTTAGGGGTGCTGAGGATGCTCTTTCAGTGAGCGGGAGGCAGAGGAGCAAGCTGAGCGTGAAAGGCTGCGGAAACAGTGGCTTCAGGAGCAGGAGCAGATTCGAAGTAATCTTGTATTCTAACCCTGTTTTGTTCAATATTTAGATGTGGGAGAACACAAGTTTCTGAACGTAGTTTATATTTGTTTCAGATGAGCCCCTTGAAATTACTTACAGTTACTGGGATGGAGCTGGCCATAGACGAGTGATCCAGGTTAGCAGAATTTGTAGGATTTGTGTTTGATTGAGCTGTTCTCTTTTTATATTTGCTAAAGTTCATGAATAAATTGCCTAGGTGCGAAAGGGGGATAAGATTGGAGAATTTCTTCGAGCTGTTCAACAGCAGCTTGCTCCTGAGTTTCGAGAAATCCGAACAACATCAGTGGAGAATTTGCTTTATGTTAAAGAAGATCTTATAATTCCTCATGTGAGATATATTAAAATCAAGCTTTAATTACAGGGTTGTCTGGCTATCTTAATTTCAAGTTAATTAATTTTTACATCTCTTCTTTTCATGATTTGGGTTTTCAGCAACACAGTTTCTATGAGCTTATTGTCAACAAGGCAAGGGGCAAAAGTGGACCGGTAATGTTCAATTCTTTAATTTTTCTGGTTGTAGTGGGTATAATGTAATATTGCTGTCAATTTAATTGTTGTTCCATCTAATTGCCAAGCTAAAGAAAAGTGGAGAGATTTGTATTTTGCTTTGTTAATGTTTTGAGTATCTTGAGAATGATAAAATCAACTGAGGAAACCTTTAAGTATCTGCATTGTCTAAATGATCCATTGCTCAGGGAATACTTAACAACTGTAGTCTGATTGATCTATTCATCAAGGAAATCCTTATCTGTATAGACTGGTTGACCCATTCCCACTTTGCTCTGATTTGGATTTTTCTCTGTATTGGTTTACTAAAGGCCTTCTCTGGTTTTGAAAATTATCATTGTTTCTCCACTCGATAAGATATATGGAACTTGATGCTGATTATAATTTAACATGTTTCAGTTTGTTGTTTTTGAAACTATAAGGCTAGTTAGAGTGTGTCTTCTTGCATATTATAACTGGTCTAGCAAAGCACAATTCTTTTGTAAATGATCAAGAACCTGTTTTTATTCAATAAAATAATAGATTTTTTTATTTTATTTGTAGATATATTAAGTTATCTCTCCTGGTGCAATTCTTCTATTAAAAGATAACAATATTTGTTTATCTCCCTCTATTGGGGTATCAACTATCAAGTAGAGGTTGCTCATAATTATTTGCTCTCTATTTATTTGACACAGCTTTTCCACTTTGACGTGCATGAGGATGTACGAACAATTGCTGATGCAACAATAGAAAAGGATGAGGTACATTTCTTGACCAGTTATTATCTCTATTTTAATCTTGTAAACGTGTAAGATACTAACTTTTTTTTATTCTTGTGATAACTGAAAGTTGGAAAGCAATTTTATTGGCTAAATATAAAACGATCCAATAATTGCTTTGGCTAAATCAACTCAATGCAATACATTAAATAGTGTTCTGTGGCTTTGTGCTTATAACATAATTAAAGTGCTCGGCATCCCAGCTATGTTGGGTTGTTTGTTAGCAAAGCCAATGATTTTGTGATTGGCTTGTGAAGCTAGGCTTTGACCAGACTTAGAATTTCTGTTCAACCTAGATTTAAGTTATGCTTTCAGGCGGCTAGTTACCTCCAAAAGTTTGAATAATTTCCCTGCAATGAAAATAGAGCATGCTTTCTAAGATCTTCAGTGTCAATAGATCTGAATCATATTGTTTTATAATGAATTATGGACCTGATCAGGGGAATCCATATTTGATAAAATATAGAGGTTGGTTAAAAGTTGAATGTGCATAAGAGAGTACAAGTAGGTTTTGATTTCTATTGAGGATTTTCCGGTAATATGTGTGTTCAAATTCCAGTCTGAGAATTGTGCCTCAAATTATTCCAATGTTTACCTTCTTAAATCTTTGAACAGTCCCATGCTGGGAAAGTTGTGGAGAGGCACTGGTATGAAAAGAACAAGCATATCTTCCCTGCTTCTAGATGGGAGGTAATTTCTCTCTTGCCACGTTTATGGATTTTCAGTATGGTCCTTTAGATCGTTCCTGATAGTTTTTTGTTTTTGTTTTTTGGTCTTTGTCAATGCAGATATATGACCCGACGAAGAAATGGGAGCGTTACACCATCCATGGGGATTAATTAGTGATAGGCAAACATATAGTTTTGTATAATTTTGATTTGGGACCAAGTATGAAGGTGACAATAGTCTTTCCTACAATTAATTTATAACAAATTCATGGAATGGTGCAATGGAAAAATGATGATGGAAAGTGTATGGATAATGGAATTATATAATAATGGACTGACTCCTGAATCATATCCTACTTCATTATTTTTATACTCAAAGTCTAAATCCAGCAAGGAATAAACACGGCTGGCATTTGTGTCTTTTATTGGCGTCAACAGGATCTCATTTTGCTAATTGGTGACCCCTCAAGTGGCCATAAGCAATTAAATGTCCTCTCAAGTATTATGATGACGAAAAGAATGGTAAAAAATTACTATTGGTATTATTAAATACATTATACAAGAATTTTTTTTTTATTTTTTGGTCATTTGTAGTATATTCTATAATATATCTTTTATATAGACTGAGGTTCGATTTTTTATTTGACTATTCGCGATTTAAGTGAGAGGTCGTGACGGTAGATTGTTATCTTTCTCTGAAGATTAGTTGAAATATGTATAAACTAGATCAAACATTTTGGTTGTAAAAAAAAAAACTTTTATATGTAAAGTAAAGCATAAGAAACTCTATAAAAAATAAAAAATAAATAATAAAAAAAAAGGTATTCTAAGCCACCAGCATTGTTAGCCCTTTAATATATATTTTTTGTTTTTAGTATTGTTAAGCCTAAATAACTTGTATTTTTAAAATTTATTTTTAATAACTAAATAAAAAGAAAAATTTCAAAAAATCGAAACGGCGTCGTACCATCGATCCGCCCATGAGTAACACGATAAATAATAGGCATTGCGCTTTTTTAGATACGTACCATTGACCTGAGAAAATCCAACCACCAAAGCTTGGTCTTCTTCAGTGATCATCTTCAACCAAAGCGCCGTCGTATAGAACCTCTCGATGAAGAATTTTAGGATTCTCTTCCTCGCTCTCCTCCTCGTCGTCTCTCCTCTCCTTCAAGGTTCACTTTCTCTTTTTCTAGATCTAGATCCGTACACGTACAAGCATCGATTCGTTTTTTCATCTACCTTTCAATTATGATATTATGACCTCGTTAGTTCATCAGCTTCAATTATACGCCCTTGCATGCTTGTTTTGTACGATTGATCGATCTGTTCAAATTGTTATATAATTATTGTGTTTTTATTAATACAAGCCTTCTGTTTTTTTATTTATTTATTGTTAGTTGATACGGACATACTTGCATGGCCTTTTTGGAAACGAATCAATGTTGATTCGTTTTCTTTTTTGCTTTTTAAAAGCTAAAAGAGTACTCATCGGAGAGTAAAGAGTCTTTTAATTGATCATTTTCAGAATAGTGCATGCATTTGATGTTGAATTGGTAATCATTGCTGAAGAATTTAATTGATGTTGTGCTGAATTTTGATCTGAAGTTGAATTGTTAATGTGATTAATATGCTTGTGAATTGATGGTTGTTTTGCTGGATTAGTGGCTAGGTGTCAGTCGGATTCGGAGGAAGCTGTGGAAACTGTTGAAGGCGGTGATCTTGGGATTGTTGGTGAAGATGCCCCAGAGTTTGTTGATACTAGTTTTGGCCCTGCTCCAGGAGTTGACACCGTTTGCATTTTCCCTAAGAATAGTGGACGATGTGAGAAATTTATCAATGTTTGCAAATTGATTTATTTGTTTATGATATGGGTAGTATTTCGAGAGAGTTCAATGTGGTTTCTGTTTCTTTTACTGCAGTGGTGACGGCTGGAGAAGAGACTGAACTTCTTGTTGGGATGAAAAATGATGGTAATTAGATTGATTTTGGTAGTGTTATTGGTGCATTTTGAAGTGCAAAGTAATGATATGCTATGATGCTTTAGGGACTTGATGGTTTGATGTGTCTTTTCTGGTTCTTTACCAAGTGAACATATTTTCTTGTTTTGTAGCATGTCAGTTTGTCTACTTTTTCATTTTTTCTGTTTTTAAAGAAATAGTTGGAGCTTAGCATAATTGGCTCTTTGTTTGGAATGACAGCGGAGTCAGTCGTGAATGTGATCGCAATTCAGGCCAGTATTCATCTGCCTTTTGATCATAAGCTGCTGGTTCAGAATCTGACTTCTCAGGTAGTTTCAGGTTTGCTTAAATTTGTATTCATAATATGAATGTACATCTTCCCCAGATTGGCTAATAATTGTGATTTCTAAATAACTTGCTCTGTTAGTCTAATTGGTGTCTCTTTATAATGGGTATATTGCTTCATTTGTTATTCTTGAAGCAACTGTAGTGACTGTTGAAAAAAACCTAAGTATACAAACTACTTGGTTAAAATGTTTCGTATGCTGTAATATTTGGTGTGTTAGTCTAAATATCAATCATTAATATTTGGTTGATATTCTATTATAATTTGTTTCATGTCAATTCCTTACGAGTTATATGGATTGCAGCGAATATAATTTGTCTATGTTTTTATGTGTTTTGAGTTTTGTTTGCCCTTTCTGGTTGAAAAGGGTAGTATGTTTTATGTATTATAAGGTTTTTGAGTGGTTGGCAGATTCCTTTGGTTTGATTATTTCACTGTAGTATTCTTTTGTTGTGTGCATGGTAAATCTTGTAGTGATTTTTGTTAGTGTTTTGTACCTTTATGATGGTATATCAAGCGAGGTTATGCTTGTAAAAGATTTAGTTATAGATGTCTGCCTAGCAATGGTTTAATCAAGCATATTGTTTTGTATGAGGATTAATACTTTCTCGTGCTGTTGGAAATCATGGTATTGTCTAAGTTATCATTGTCATTTTCTCTCCCCCATCCAACAAAGTTTTTGCAATAGTTTATTTCTAAAAAACTGTTTATACCGTTTATGCATCTTTTTGGCTTCTCAACTTTCCCGTATGCTTTTATTATAGCTGCCTTACACCTATTTACTTTTTATTCTTTCATATTTTCCTTCGTTGGATGGGTTCTCTTCTTTTGGTTATAGTTACCTTATTGTTTTCTTAACCAGTGTTTTTTGGTGGCTTACTGTAGGCCTTTAACAATGCATCTGTCCCAGTTTCAGCTCAAGCTACATTCCCATACATTTTTGCTGTCAGCAAGTTCTTGCAGGTAATAAATTAGTGTGGAAGTTTATTATGTTCCTTAAATTAAATTTCCGCAGGCTTTGAAATCCCTAGAATTGATGAAAAAAAACCATTGTTTTTAAGCTTACCTATTGCCTTTTTCTTTTGCAGCCTGGAACTTTTGATCTTGTGGGTTCCATCTTTTATGAGATAGACCAGCATCCATACCTAACTACCTTCTATAATGGTACCATTGAAGTCGTGGAGTCTGGTGGTTTCGTCAGCGTTGAATCTGTGTTTCTTTTCAGCCTTGCAGCTGCGCTTCTTGTCTTTGCTGGTATATGGATCCAGGGTCGAGTAAAGCAATTATCTAAGGTATTTATTTGTCAATTCTCAATTACCATCTTAATGTACTCTTTTTCCCTTTATATATACCACTCTGAGAATGTGAACTTTTATCCTGATAGAAAATGTTTACTATTGTGGAGTGAATAATCTGATGTGGTACATATCTTTTTTGTTTTTAGGCTCTTTTATGTTTTTTTCGTGCAATGATTCTGACTTTTGCTGTTCTTACTGTGGATTAGAAAACCAAGAAGGCTCCAAAGGTGGAAGTTGGAACAGGAACTACAGATGCCTCAATGGATGAGTGGCTTCAGGTGTGTTGTTTATTTACTATTACCTCTCAAACCTTTTCCCACTATTTGTTGATATGTTCTTTAGACTGTCCTTAATAAGCAGCTTCCCTCCCTTCCTCTGGGAAAAGGAGTGGCCAAGTGATGGTTAGAGATTTTTTGGTCTCAAATGGATCACATCATTCATCCATATCAACTTTCATCTCAAAGATCAACGCACATCGGTTTCTGATGTGCTTGTTTTATGCCCATTTCAGGGAACTGCGTATACTCAGTCACTATCCAGCAAATCAAAGAAGAAGAAGTAGACAAATGTCGTTGCCAAGTTCAGCTGCATGAGGCACTCTGGTGAAGTGCCGACTCTTGTAACTCACACTAGGCATTTTGAAATTTTAAGAGGAGTTTATAAGTGAGTAGTTTTGAAAATTTTAGGCCAGAAAAAGACTTGCCTTGCTGTTGTAGCATGTGGAAGAAAAATTTTAGAATATTTATTTTCTTTGGAGATGCTAAAAAAGTTGAGCCATTTTGAAGGAAAACTAACTCTAATTTGAGTAGGAGAAGAACACAGTTTTCTTGAATCAGAAGAATCTGTCTTTAGATCGCATGTTTTTTTTTTTTTTTTTTTAAATTATTTTTCACTTTTCATGGATGAATTTGTTTGGAGAAATATCTGATCTGTCTCTGCCTTATTGAATTTCTCATGTGTGTGTGTTGTAGTAATGGTGGTTTGTGAGCTGTTGTCTTGTGGGATACCATTCTTTGTGTTTGACTTGTTCTTCTATTGAAGATTAAATTCTTTTTCTTTCAGCCACCCACCTCTGGGAATATGGATATGTGATGTGACTATAAACTGTACACTTCCTTTTCAGAAAAGTCTTTTTTGGTTTTGGTTTATGTCACTTGCATACAGCACATAAATCGTACTTGGAAATTTATTATTTATGTAACATGGTAATTTTACTCAAAACGGTGGTGTCTCAAAAAGTGAATAGAATTTCATTTGGTTTGGTTAGATTCACATCGATGTAGTGGTACCACTACCACCCTTATCTCAATTCATTATGCCACGTTTCATATAGGAAAATAAGGTAACCAATATATTTGTAATCAGTCATTGGAGGGTAGTCCAGTTGGTTAGTGCGAATTGAGGATAGTGCGGACAAATGTACTGTCAGAACGAATTGAAAATAGTGTGAATAGACGTAAAGTTTTAAGTTCGTTTTCTTATCTGACCATCTTTAACCACTCTATTTTAAGTACATTATATAACCATTTGTGCCATTATTGAATCGATGAGTATACAAACAAATTCGCGAATTCACCTAGATTAAAGAATATATAATTACACATATAATATTTTTCATATAATTTAATGTGATAAAATATTATTGGCTTATTTTAAATTAAAAATAAGTTTTCGTCCTATCATCTTTTGTCACATCATGTTGTATAAAAATATTGTATATGAACTCTAAGAGATTGATCTGATGGTCTTGGAGGTGTGATCATTCCCTTGACTACATGGGTTCAAACATTGAGGTTATCTATTACAATGCATAATTATGACTTATTCGGTTTATTGGGTTTGTAGGATATACAATGAATCCCAGAGATTAGTTATAATTCACGTAAGATGACCCGAACACCCTAGTTACAAAAAAAAAAATGTTGCTAAAGAATATACATTGATATCTAATCTTATTATAAACAAAAACATGATTTAATTCAGTCAATATATACAAATACTATTGTTATATATATATATATATATATATTTTTTTTTTTTTTTTTTTTTTTTTGTGAACATTAAATAAATATCTTTATTCCTAAATCAGAAATTCCTTTTCCTCTTTGTTTTCATCGCCTAGTTGCGGCCATTTAAGTTAACCAATATAATAAAATTTTAATCAGGGCCACATCTTGCTGTCTCTTTACAGTAAAGAGTCGGCTTATCAGAATGATTGCCAACCCTCAATAAGGGTTAAGACCATTTGTGACCATTTGTACCCCTTTTTTTTTATTTTTATTTTTTGTTTTTATGTATTAATTGTACAATTTGTGAAGACCTAATCACAAGTTTGATCGTGCGGCTAATACCTTATAATCCTAAACCCTAAACCTCATAATTAAACATGTCAAAAATACCCATCTTTGGGTAGTTTAGTGGTAGTATGAGCGTTGAGATGTGTGGTTAAAGACGTACGATTTTAAGTTTGAATCTTGACTCTCAAGATTTAAGTATGTGATCATGACAGTGACAAGTTGTGCTAATTACCTACAGAGATTAGTTGAGAGTTGAATGATCAATGAGATATTGTGTTAGTCACTTATAGGGATTAGTCGACACCCTATATCCAAAGAAAAAATGTCCAAAATTATTATTTCTTATTTTTTAAAGATGTTATAGCTCCACAGTAATGAAAACAAAACTACAATCTCTTGATTTCTTGATATAAAAATAAATGATATTACATATATTACTACATATTCTATCTTTTTCTATGAAATGTTTAATATTCCTATTTTTTTTTTTGAAAACATATATATTCTCTTAATTTTTATAAATACTTTTGGTAATTAACTTTAGTTAAATACTATAGAACAAATAAAGAAACTAACCTATCCATGGTAGCTCAGATGGTTAGGTCGAATTGAGAATTGTGTGGATAAATGTACGGTCTCAGGTTCGATTCTCCATATGAGGATTAATTGATATGCACTTAAACTGATATCGTACGTCTATCCACATAATCTCTAATTCACCCTAACCATTTTTTTTTTTAAACATCAACATTAAAGATAGGGTATACTCTACCATCTACCCTATGCATTATGACCTTGGTTTTGGTTTCTTTATTATGACAAACCAAGGTCATAAACCAAGGTCATAATGCATAGGGTAGAGTATACCCCATCTTTTATGTTGAGCTTTGAAGGGAAGATAATAAAATACAATAATCTCAAGCTACTAATATGGGTTGGCCTCACCAAAAATCTCATACAAAATTAGGTTTGGTCATTAATACCTTTGATTTGATTGATTGATTGAAAACAAAGTATCATCCACAAATCTCTTATACATATACAATCCCATCAATTATTTTGGCAAATTAATGGGTTTGTATTTTCTTATTAGTACATGTAGACCCTCACCCCCAACTATAAAATTAGTTATCAATATGCAAACAACATTGATTTTTCTTTCAATTTATTTGATAATGATCATCACATATCCTTAAACTTTGATTAATTTTCTTTCAAAGATGGTGTTTTCTTTGTCTCTTTGATATGGGTTGTGTTGCTTTCATGCATTTGGACAGTATTTAAAGCTTAGTCAATCTAAAATTAGACTTGGAATCAACATCCTTTGTCTTAGTCTTAGTAAATTGGGGATTTTTCGTTCTTATTGCCCTAATTATCATAAACAAATATCGTTTTACCTAATTTTGTAGCATTTATTAGAATTGAGAATTGACATGATAATGATGTGATTGGAACTACATCAAATACAAATTTATATTAACAATTTTCAATGTACACCACGAGAATATTAAGGTTTTTCGACAATGTATGTTATTTTGACATAGATAAATACTATCATGATATGTCTCATACAACGACGCCGTCCAACATTGTTGGTCATACAACAACTTTCAACAAAAGCTACGTACTAAATCACCCCTGGGTAACTAAGTGGATAATAGAGACTCTTGGGTGTATTACTAAAAAATGTCTGAGTTTGATTCCCCTCGGCTACTAATAGAAATGATTATTGGAGGATTTACTTGATCGTTAACTTCAAGATCTCGAAAGATTAGTTGAGGTACATACAAGTTGACACAGACACCTCCGTTCCAAAAAAAAAAAAAAAGCTATGTCCTATCTTATATTTATTAAGACTCTAAATGTGCGTTGTATATATACTTTTCTTTTCTCTGTTAATTTTTTTTTTTTCTACTTATAGATATTAAAAAACATTTGATAACCTTCATGAATCTTGGTGTTATCAGCTGACAAATGAACATGAAAGTAAATTCCCAAGTTGATGATTCACGTGAATTCTTATATATGCCTCAGGTCT
>WYDK02000051.1:4959347-4976741 GCA_009867345.2 Toxicodendron radicans
AAATTGCATGCAACAATCATCATCAGTTACTATAGCTATGTCATTATCTAAAATTCTCCACCGATCAATTATAAAACGCTGTTCTTCATCATCAAATAATGCGGCTATTAAAAGTTGATTGAAACTTAACCCTAACAGACATTGCATGCATGGTAGGGAATGCGTGTCAGCATGTGTACTGTGTGCTTTAAAAAATGCCCTCCTATATATAACACTATTTCAATTATATTATATATATTACTTGTTGTATAGTTACATCATGCATATTATTGATCATAATTCTTATATTTTTTGTGAATGTAACAAATTAAATCACTCGTGATTCCAATACAATAATGTGTCATTCATGCTTATTAATATAGCTATTTAAAGAGAGTAAAAAATTTCTTTTTACTTGATTATACCGATCTCTTAATTTTATTTTTAAATAGTATAAACATTCACACTTCTTAAGATCTATATCTCACCCACCCGTGTGTAGTTCGGATGGTTAGGATGAATTGAAGATGTGGTGGATAGGCGCATGATTTCAAGTTCGATTTGCATCTGAGCATCCTGATTTAAGTGAGGGGCTGTGTCAGTGGATTGCTACGCCAGCTAGTCTCCCCCGAGGATTAGTCGAGGTGTGCGTAAGTTGACCTAGACACCTTGGTTACAAAAAAAAAATAAAAAAAATCTATATCTCACTTATGTTTTAAACACAAATGTCTCCCACATAAAATAAAAGGATGGAAATATTATATAAATTCTATTATTTTAAACAAATTGTTGGTGTCAAAGTCTCACATCGGTTAGGATCAGAGACGAGGGCCTTAATTGCTTGTATAGCACAAGGGCACCCTCATCACTCAGAAGCGCATTTTTAGGACAAAACTATGCAGGTCCTAACGCCCAAAGTGGATAATACCTCTAGGAACCCACCTACCATGTGTTTGGATTGCATCAACAGTTGGCTCTAAAAGTAGAGCCGAGGCCACTCCCAAGCCCGTCCCTAGGGGGGGTGGAATCCCAAAGTCCTCATTGGTGCCAAAGTCTCACATCGGTGCATCGATTATGAGACAAGTGTCTTGGTTCCTTATATAGCACAAGGGAACCCTTACCACCCAAAGTCGTCCTCTGAGGGTTGTGTTGGTGCCAAAGTCTCACATCGGTTAAGAGAGGAGAGTCTTGGTCCCTTATATAGCACAAGGGCACCCTCACCACCCAGAGACGCCTTTTCAACACAAAGCACAAGGACTCCCTCACCACTTAGAGACGTATTTTCATAACAAAATCGTGCGGGCCCCAGGGCTTAAAGAGGATATACCTCTGGAAACTCACCTATCATGTGTCCGGATCTGACATACATCAATACAAATTAAGAAGTAATCAAATTCTTTTACAAATTATAAAATAAAATAAAAAATGATTCAAAATTGATTGTTTTACGGATAGAAAATGATAATAAAAGGAGGATAATATAATGGGAAAAGATAGTTCCACAACCCAATTTCAAAAAACTTTTCCTCACAACTGCGACGTGACAGCTCGTCGTGGTTGTGAGGAAAAATTTGTGAAATTAGGTTGTGGGCCTAGTATTCCCCTAATATAATATATAATATATAATATAATAAGAATTACTTGTTAACCTCGTTTTTTAGGTTTAGTGGCTTTAGGCTTATAACCAAACAGAACGCTTTGGGCACACTTGACCTCGCCTGATTCGAACCAAACACAAGTCACACCGGTCTAGTTGACTTCGAGTCTAAACAAATAACACTCTCAAGCTTAATGGTGGAAAAAATGGTCTGGCCCGGTCTAACTCGAGACCAACCCAATTCAACATTAGGGAGGGTCGGGGTTTAACTCGACCTTGTGTAACCTGGAGGAGACCACTCAGATTTGTTTATATGGAGTGTGGTTAACTATAACTTCCCAAAACACAACTTCCTCCACCTCCTCCATGCAAAGTAGTGAGCTTCTTTAGTATTTGGGAACTGCTGACGTGCTACCAGCAGATCCAAAAGAGTTTGATAACTTTGATATCTTGAGTTATTGGAAAACCAGAAAATTCATTTTCCCTGTACTATCTAGACTTGCCCTCAATGTGTTCTCCGTTCTTGTCTCTATCGTCTCATCCGAACAAACTTTTATTACAAGTGGAATAATTTTGTCGGAAAGGAGAACTAAACTTTAATAAAAAATGATTGAAGTTCTTACATGTCTTTGCGATTGGAAACAGTTGCACCAGCGTGATCAATACGAGATTATCGACGAAACTTTAATATAATCATTTCAATATTGTAATGTAGATAGTATAGATCAGGAAGGTCTTAGTCAACCTTCAAAGTAGTTGTTTTATAAATTGTATTTTTGTAATTTGTAAATTAACTGTCAATTATTGCATTCTTTTTTTTTTTACTAAGTTTTTGTCTAAATTGAGTTTTTCTTGGTGAAATTATTATGAGATAATAATTGTTGTAATTTTTTTATTTTGTTTTTTGTTTTTGATAAATGAATAAATCTATTTTTTCTTATATTACAATTTCATTATATTAAATTTGAATTAATATTTGAAATGTTAAGTGTTAAATGTCAACTAAAAAAATTTAATATAATTGAATTGATATTTAAAAAGTTAAATTAAAAAAAAAATAACAAAAAAAAAAAATCACTAGTTGGCCCGGCTCGGTCCTATAGGGTTATAGGACCAGGGCCCACCCTGTAACCTGCAGGCCAGGTTTACCTGGCCTGCACATGATGCCGGGCCCCGTCCTGCCCGCCTTAAAGCACAACCCGTCCCGGGTTGCACCCAACCCAACCGACCCGGGATTTTTTCCACTGAGCCAAGCTCTTCCCAATTTGAAAAAGCGCGAAAAATCAAAAAATAATTCTCACTTGATTTTGTTCTTAGGGTTCTAGCTCACAGGATCTCCTCCAATGGCGAACTCTAAGACCGTTGATTCTTCTCTTTGGTTTGATTCCTTCGCGCACTTACTCTCGGACCTCGAAACCGCTTCTCTCTCCTCTGACCTCTCTCCAAAGCTTGTAAACACTTCACTGTCTGTCTCTCTAAACCTACATTTCTCTTACTATATGTTTGTTGTTGAATGAATTTTGTGTATTTTTCAGGTTAAGAAGTTGGAGGAGAACCGCGCGTGGTTAGTCGAAACAGTGTCGCGTTTCAAGCCACCTAATGCGAAATCAAAGGACGCTTTGAATTCGCAAATAGTGAAAATTGGTGATCATCAGTTGTCTATAAAGCCTGAGTTGAAAGATGAGGCTTTGAAAGCCAGCTCTTATTTAGTGAGTTTCTCTCTGTTCTTGTTTTTTATATTACTTTTGTTTTTGCTTTTCTATATACTTTGGATGCGAATTTGGTGATGAGTTGACTAGAATTATTCGCTGTAATTTCTTTTGTTATGTAAAATAAACATGGCTTAAAATTGTTTGAGTTTTGAGATTATTGTGTTAGGTGTTAACTTGTTATTTGTTCAGCATTTAGATGAGGTGCAATCGTACATTCTTGTTGAAAGATACCGGCGGCAGCATAATTTAGCTTTTGATTCTATTGTTCAGGATTCTGTTCATGCGGTTAGTTACTTTATTTCTATAGTTCGATTATTTAACCCTTTTTTGAAGCATTTATTTTACAGTTTGTCACATTTTTATCCCTATTTGTTAACATTTTTATGCTGTTTTGAAGATATTACTTCAGTATTACGTTGAGCGACAGTGCTTGTTAAAGTGTAAGAGGCAGATTCTCATGCATGCTAGTAAGTTCTAATTCTTAGTTTTTCCTATTCTCAAGTTTTAAGTTCTATTTGGACGTCTTTCCCTCTATTTTAGTGTCATGGAATGGCTGAACCATTTGTACTTTGCACTTTCATGGCCAAGTCTGGATCTGTTTTTTTTAGAGGCTTTAGTTGCGGAATTAATATTATTATTGTTTAATTTCTGTGCTGCTGATATAACTAACATTGGTGCAGTACATGTTGGAACTAGCTCAAAAGAAGTGAGTGTTGTCAGGAAGGAGGCACTAAAGCTGATCTCTGGTGGACTGGAAAACAATTTGATTTCTGTCTTGGAGGGACTTCTATCTGCTACTCATCCTGAGAAGATGGTATGTTTGATATCATGTCCTCTACTGTTTATCTATATGATTGTATAGGATACAAGAGTAATAATATGCATGCATCAAGTTTAAAGGTTGTTTAAGATATAACCACACTAAGCCTATTTGATGACCAATGACTTGATCAAGTAATGTTAGGTGCATGTTTCATTATCCGTCTGAGAAATGGGACTAGTCCAATTTTTTTTTTCTTTCCATGGAGGTATATGATTTTTTTAAAAACATATGTTTCTGCAAGTAAAAACTTTAATTATAATTTATTCAATGATTGTACTGAGTTTAGGAAATTAGTGTGGTCCTGTTTCATTAGAATTCAATTACTATTGTTTGGCTCTTTCTGTAAGTTTAAGTTCAAGTTCTTAAGGGTTAATGTTATATCGACAAAATATTGGAGTTTGGTAGATGAAGAGGTCTTGTATTTAAATCCTTTACTTCTGTTAGCAATAACATAAAGCAAGTTTGGTTGTCTTTGGATCATGTAACTAGTTTGTTAATGATTGTGTACATACAATTTTGGTGCCCTTCCTATAAGGTTTTGCTTTTGGGATTACTGTCTCAACATGTTTCTTAGGTATGTTTTTCATTTAAATATTGGAGTTTGCAATGGATTATCTTTTCTTTTAAGTTCTCATGTCTCTTAATCTCTGTGGACTTCCTCATTTCCTTACATAGTATAATACATTATTTTAGAAACTTGGTTATTTGCATTATATTCTTACTGGCTGTCATCTATACGTTTGTTAGAATGTGATGCAATTGGAAAATGTTTTGTAGGATATTGACCTTTTCACTTTGTGGGCTGAGGAGATGCTTATTGAAGACAATTTGGTTTTGGATATTCTTTTCCTTGTTTATTATGAGTCATTTTGTACTTGTAATGGTGAAAAATGGAAGAAGTTGTGCTCACTCTATAAGGTACATTGTATTCTGCCTGCTCTATGAAGTAGAAAATTTTATACTTTAATTTCTAATATTAATCCTTGTTTGAAAACATTCTTGTCACAGGGAATCTTATCGGGCTCTTGTAATTTTGGAAAGCTGGCAATTTCAACTGAAGCACTAAATTCTGCTTATGATGCTAAAATTCAGCTGCTGCTTATCCTGATGGAAACCCTGGACCTGGAAAGTCTTCTTCAAATGGTCCATGATGAAACGCCTTTCAGGTTATTAGCTACTAGTTAGTTCCATTATATAAATAGTTGACACTTTCTTGGGGCTTTTGAACCAACCTCTTTCTCTCATTTGGATCGGAAGGTTGACCTTTTTGACTATGAGAGGATGCTATAGAAACTTAGTCACAATTATTTGTTTACTGCTGAAAGTATCATTGTAGTTTATCCATCATTTAATATGTTTTACTGGTAGGAATTTTTTTTGGTGGGGGGTATATCCATGCTAATTCCTCTTGTATTAGTTATTCTTGTTTCTAGAAATGCTTTGCTTTTCATCTTCCCCTTTTGTTCATTTTCCATGATTGCTCCATTTTTCAAGTATACCTGTTCTGACATTTCAGGCAGGGTGCTTTGGTTTTTTCCTCAACTGATGTCGTAGAGATGGATGCATTATTAGCTACTTTTGATGTGTTGGAAATGAAAGAAGCAGGCCCACTCATTTTTGCATGGGCAGTGTTTCTATGCTTAGTTTCATCACTCCCAGGAAAAGAGGAAAATAATGCATTATCGGTGGGTATTTGTTGAAATGATTTTTTTCCTACCATTATGTTTTTATCTTGTCAATTTTGAAAATGTGTTTTTGTATACAATTAAATTAGGAGATTGATCACGTTGGCTATGTTCGTCAAGCATTTGAAGCTGCATCATTGAGTTATTTTCTGGAAATCCTTCAGAGTGACTTATTCGAGGAATCTGATGTAAGTTATTCTCATTTTAGAATTCCTGATCTGTACGGTGACTTTGTCTATTTTTGAGTGTTTTTCCTGGTTAGTCCTTGTCATGTTGAAGCACTTTGTATGTTGTCTCAGATTAAGCTATAAAATGAATTTTTTTTTCTTATAATTTTTCAGGGACCAGTTGCTGGTTATCGAAGTGTCTTGAGGACCTTCATTTCTGCTTTTATTGCATCTTATGAGATCAATCTTCAGGTAACTGAACTTTTACTTTTGAAGTTGCCTGTGAGGCATTTATTTAATGCTTTTCTTATATATGTCACTATTTCAATTGTGCAGTCAGAGGACAGTGCCCTAAATTTGATACTGGATATTCTGTGCAAAATTTATCGTGGAGAGGTTTGTATGCATAGCAGTGAGCTAATTAACCTACGTGGTCAGTCGTTGGTTTCCTTAAATGATTTTCCATATCTTATATTTAATTAATTTGAGTTTCTCTTGGTAATCAAACGTGCAGGAGTCACTTTGTATTCAGTTCTGGGACAGGGAAAGTTTTGTCGATGGTCCTATTCGGTGTTTTCTTTGCAACTTGGAAGGTGAATTCCCCTTCAGGACAGTGGAACTTATTCGCTTTTTATCATCTCTATGTGAAGGAAGTTGGCCTGCACAATGTGTGTAAGTGGAGTTTACTGTTTTTCTTGTTGATCTTATAGGCTTAAGTTGATTTGCTTACATTTTGCAATGTGAAACCTCTCATTCATGGCAAGGTAAAGCAACTACTTTTGTTGCATGGTCTACATTGATGTTTAATTTGCTTCTGAGTAATCAGTTTTGGTTTGGTAAAAGCTGTCTGAAATCTGAAGATTGATGAATGCAAATAACAGTGGAGCTTTTATTCAGTAACTCTGTTTAGTTTTTGGACAACTTGGTCCCCAAATGCTTTAGTCATGAATAATACTAGAAATGGTGCAACTAGTAACTAAATTTTATCTCTTACTAGGTTGGGAGTAATGTGGCTAATCCACATAAACAAAAAATTCCATCGCAACAGTGTTGGTGCAAAATGCAAATTTCTAATATTAAGTAATAACTGAAATCAGTAATAACATAAGCTTGGGTTTTTGGTGTTATCGGACCACTTTGTAAAAAAATGTATCAATATCTTGTTATATTCCATTTACAATTCATGGAATGTGCGTTTTAGTTCAGTTTTCCAGATAAGTATTGAAGATAATCTGCTAAGTTTATTACTATATATTTTACATGTTATAATTTCCTTTCAACAGGTATAACTTTTTAGAAAAATCCATTGGTATATCTACCTTGTTTGAAATTACTAGTGAGTCCTTGGTAGATGGCTTCTCTCAGCTTGTTGAAACTCATGTGCCATTGCACGTTCCGGGTGTTGAAGGTTTGCTCATTCCTAGTAAAACTCAAGGGCATGTGTTGAAAGTATTTGGTGGCAATACTGCTCTTGTACGTTGGGAGGTAAATGATCAACAATGTCTAATCTTTTATAAGTGTTTGCTAACTGTCTCATATCCAAGTCCATTGGATTTTTCTGGAAACAAAAATTATTAATTTTGTGTTTCTGAAATTTGAGTGCATTTGTGATGATATAAATGTTATTTTCTGTTATCAGTCCTTCATTTAATATATTTTCAACCATAAATCTTCAATCTATAGTTCTTTTTCTTTAATTATTATTATTATTATTTTTAATTTTACTCACTGACAGATGTGTCTTATTTTGTAGTATACGCAATCTGCAGTGCTTGTGTTGCTCCTTCGTTTGGCACAGGAGCTGTATCCAGATAGAAGTCAGGAAGCTCTTTTTACTCTTGATTTGCTCAGTAGAATGGTGTCCTCAGACATGGTAATTTTTTTTTCTGGTGGTATAATTGTGAGTTTACAGATATTATATTTTTTTAAACAGATTTGCTTAGGTTATGTTTAGTGAAAAATTTTGAACTTAGTTGCAAATAGTATTGGGAGGTCTATTGTCAGAAAGTTGGTAGCCTTAAAGAATTTTTTTTTTTTTTTTTGAGGATGTTGATTGAATGTGCTATATTTTGTAACCATCCAAATTGTATGGTAAAGCTAAATTTGTTTCATTTGTCATGCTATGAGACTGACCAAGTTAGAGCTATCTTTTCTTATTGTCTATGCAATTTGGTCTTCAGTTTTCTTAAAAATTTCATTCTGCCATATACTAACTTGAAGTTTCACTCTATTCTAGCCGAAATTTTGATTAATCTACTAATGTGTAGGCTCTATGTTTTGCATTGATGGATATTGGCAACTTATTTTATGTTCAAGAAACTGGCTCGAATAGGCAGATGCAAAGGAATGTGTGGTAATGTATTAATTTGAACTTCTTTGTTGTTTCTTGAGCTATCTTTTATGATTTGGTAATTGTTTTGTCCTTCTGATCTGAAAAATAATTGCTTTTTCATTTTTTATGCTGCAGGGTTGTAGAGATAATTTGCAATTTGATTAAGCATCTGTCTCCTAATTCTGGTAGCTCTGCAGTAATGTCCATGGGTGTCAATATTTTAGCGAGGATGTTGAAGTGGTAAATCAATCCATGTTCCTTTTGTGTGGTTCTGTATGATTTAAATGCTTGCTGCTTTGTGGCTTGATATGTTTTAACCATAATGATTAATGGGTCATGAAATTTTATTTTTTTAGTCTTGTACTGTGTTTATTGTGCCCTTTTCTGTATTTAATGTTTTCAAATTGCTGATTTTTGTAATCTGACTTCTTTATTCCTCATATGTTGTTTTTTTTCTTTTACTTTTTATCTTTGGGACAGTTCCCCTTCTTCTGTTGCTGCAGCTGCTCTAAGGGCAAACATATTTGATGAGGCATCAAGGGAGAGTATATTTGATAATGGCTTTAATGGTTCATCAAGGTGAATCTCATGGATCAAAACTTTCAAATGTTACAGAGCATGTTTGAGATTGTGGGATTGCATGGTTATAAAAAATGAATAAGTATCTATTTAACGATTCCGACTTTTACTTAATAGTTACTGTCTGACTTATTTCATGGGTTGTCAGATAAATTTCTGTTATCTTTTTTTTTGTGTGTGTGTGTGTGTGTGTTCAATACCTGTTTATTTATCTTATCAAAATGATATGTTCGTATACTTCAATGTGCCTTGCATGAGTCTCACACTTTATTATTGCATTAAACTTATTGTTACCAATGTTATGGTTGACCACTCAATTTCATCATTTGAATTAAAGTTTTAACTAATAACAGCAGACTTCTATTGCTATTGAATCTGGAATCATTGAAGGAGATTTACAATTTGAATATTTAGTCTTATTGCCAGTAGTTAGCATTGGTTACTTTGATTTTCATTTTTTTATTTGACAGTTTTGAAATAGAATTCTTGCAGCCAACTCCATGTAGTTGGGAGTAGTTCTTGTTGAATAGAATTAAATTGCTAAATCTTGGGCCAAATGCTGCTTAAAAAGGAGGGAACAGAATGAGTTTTTTTTTTTTTTTTTTCAGGGTGGGGGGACGTAGTGGATGGCTATTGATAAACTTCCTCTTTTCATCTTGTTTTCCTTTGTACTTTGCTTGTAATTGATATTGTCTTCTGTTCATATATGAGCTGCATTGGGTGGTTGCTTTTTAATTGATTATTAAATGCTTTGTAGTGGGTGGTTGCTTTCTGGGAAACTAGCGAAGATGATTTCGATTGATTGTGAGCAGAATGATTATGATTGCCCTTTAACCATATCAGGTACATCCGGCAATTGCCTCTTTTCAGTTATTGGTTCCGGATTGCAATATTTTATCTGTTATTTTTTTGTTTGTATATATCTCTATCATGTTGTTTTCGGCAATCGGTATTTTTATACTGATTAGTTAAATTTATGCATTTTGTTCTCTAGACACTATGCTTGATAGATTCAAGCTCTATTTATTCAGTCATGTAGTGATGTTTATGTGGTGCACTCAGTATTCTGATGAGCAAATTATGACCTTGCAGTGTTGGACTTTACCATGCAGCTTGTAGAGACAGGTCTGGAGAATGATTTTGTCCAGGCTTTAGTTGTTTTCTCCCTGCAATATATTCTAGTAAATCATGAATATTGGAAATACAAGGTGAAGAATGTCCGCTGGAAAGTAACATTGAAGGTATGTTGTATTTTATCAGCTGCTGCATTTTACATCTCATATATGTTTTATTTCAACTCTGAAACATGCTTGAGAAATGACAAGATTACAGTAATGGCAATTTTGACTTTTGAATTATTGAATTTTTGATGCAATGGTGAAATTCAAGCCTTTTAGACTTACCACATCATGCAAAAATGTTGAAGGTTAAGGTCTAACCCCTATGGTAGGATTTGCATTGGTTAGCGAAGATTTACTAGTATAGATACTCATCATAAACTTTGGGTAAGCTGCATTGAACAGATTACAGAAAAAAGGATACCATGTGAAAATTTGTCTGATACAGCCGTCAGCAATTACAGAAAAGCTAAAAAATGTATGACAGTGCAAGTGAAGGCACTATAACAATGTCTTATTGAAAAAAAAAATCAATCTAGTAGAAAAGATCCAAATCTTTATCTTTCTTATTAATGCAATTTTTGTTTATGGTCATCTTGTATGGTATCTTTTACAGAGTTGCTTTTAGGAAAACATGGTTTTGTTTTAAATTCCTGCATATTGTCTTGCATGACCTATTATGCTTCTTTGTCATTTTGGTTCTGTCCAGATCTGACTTAATTAAGATTTTAGACAAGGAATATAGGTGTTTTGAAATGTGAATTTACAAAATGCTGGATTCTTTTGTATCCAATGAATGTTACAAAAATCAAAATCTTTCTCATGTGTACTGTTTTAGGTTCTTGAAGTGATGAAAACATGCATCTTGTTAACTTCATGCTCTGGAAAATTGGGTGAGATGATCCGGAGTATGGTACTTTGTGACTCTTCTATCCACAGTACACTATTTCGAATTATTTGTATAACTACAGAAGCCTTGGAGGTCAGTCATGTTGTGTATATTCAATTCGTATTTATTTTCTATTTGCAGCCATGAGTCAGTGCTGCTTTCCTTACTAATACGAGTGCATTTCCTAACAGAAACTATATGTCATCCGTACCTTTGAACTGATGGAGATTGAAGGATTACAACTTTCTATAGTTTCTGTTTTGAACATTCTGTATATCATGCTCTCAAAGTTCTCAAAGGTGAGCGTTAAAAATGATGAGATTTGCAATATGATATGCCTGCTACATTGAAAAAAATATCTGAGCTAATATATGATCTTATTGGTAAACTGGTTAACTGTTCTGCATGTCTTTCCAAGTTCTTATTATTGTTACCTTTTTCGGCAAGTTTGGTTAATCTAAGAACTTTTTAATTTGCTGCAGAGTAAACTACACTAGGATCAGACAACCTTCATATTTCTTTCATTCAATTATCTTCATTTCACATCACCTAATCCAGTTACACACTTATTGCGTGCCTAAAAGTTAAATCTGTTCTTTTTTGCAGGAAATGCCTTCCAGCCTTCCCATCTTTCACCAAGCTTTGCTATCATCTACAACCTCACCAGTTCCTGTTGTTGCAGCTGTTACATCCTTGATAACATATTTTCGCAATCCTGTATGGACTTATTTCCACTCTCTAATTGGAAATTATGATGCTTGAACTTATTAATTACATCTCTTATATTGCTGATCGTATGTGGGAACTTCATTGCTGAGTATCTTCCAAATGATTTTTGAATTGTCTATGCAGGCTATTCAGGTTGGCGCTACCAGAGTACTTTCCATGTTGTTGACTATATCAGATGTTTCCCAACCGAATTTGTCTGCCACTGCATGCTTTGGTTTAGATGACAAGCAGGTTTACCATTGGCTAGCGTTGGTCAGCTTTTAATTTAAGTGAGTTAGTTGTTTTTGTTCTGTAATTTGAATGATTTCTTGGCTTTAGATTGCAGATTTAAGGTATTCTGTTGATTGCATGCTACAGTCAGTAGAAAATGAAGATCTATTTGTTGCTTCAGTAAATCTGCTTACTGCTGCAGCACGATATCAGGTTTGTTACAGTCTATCTTGTTCTTATGGTTTTGAAAATTGTCTTTGTTAATGTAACTCATTAACTGCTTATAAATTTATTTGGCTCTGGAATTGTTCCCTTATTGGTTGTTTTGTTTTCTTTGTTCCTTTTTGTTGCAGCCTGCTTTACTTATTGCTTTATTTTATACAAAAGAGAATACTGATGTCCAACCAAGTAATGGCAATGGTGTGAAGCATCCAGCAAATGAAGCATCCTCAGGGCTTCTAGGGTCCAAAAAGTCAAGTCTGGTTGATGCACTTCTTCAATGTGTTGAAAGATCTGATGATCTTATCAATAGGTATGGTCTGGAAGGACTTTTAGGCTGGTTATTTATGTCAGTCCTATTATTGACAGAAATTGTTAGATTTTGCAGCTTGTAGATTGGTGTGCTTCATATTATTACATATCTATGACCTCAAGCAGTAATTTGTTTCAAATTCTCTTTATTCCAGTAATCCTTGCATATTGCTGAATGTTCTTAACTTCCTGAAGGCGTTATGGCAAGGGGCTGGTCAGTACACAAACATATTGGAGTGGTTGAAAGGTTCTGGAAAGTTCTGGAAACAACTGGCCAACTCATTTTCTCCCATTGCTAAATTGCAATCTCTGAAACTTGAAAAAATGACAGAAAAGGAGGCTTTGAGTTTGGCGTATAAATATCGATGTCAATCTACTGTCTTGGAGATAATGGCACATGATTTGTTCCTGAAGAAAAAGCTGTTACATGTTGAGTCACTTGTAAAACAAGCCACTGGAACAAACGGGGGGTTAGAAAGTGCAGCAAGTGCTGAACTGTCTAAACCTGTGAATGATAGTGATCTTAAGGATATCTTGTCAAGTTGGTGTCAGAGCTCTGTTTTGGTTAGCTTGATCAAGTCATATACTTCTTGTGCATATGACAATGAGATACTTTTTCATGCAAAGGTGACTATCCAAATAGTTTTCGTTTTTCAATGGAGCTATGTACTTCAAGCAGTTACTTTCATTTGGTTTCAGAATGCTGTAATTGCTTGAATAAGAACTTTTCAATAAGAATTCTTTGTACCTGAATGTTATATTCTTGAACAATGTAGTGTATATCAGTTCATTCGAATGCTCCTTTGATGTGATGTTATACTTTTTATATATGAAACTGTAATATATTTACAATTCATTGGCTCCGTTGCAGGTTGCTGTGAGTCTACTCACCGTGCTTATGATAGAAAAATTGGCAACTGGTGATGCAGGAAGTTTGTCTGTTTCATTACTTGAGAAGGTCCGCATTATGTCTAAAAAGGTATGACACTGTTTCTAGTATGGGGAGGTTAAACATTTTCAAATTAAGTGATCCTTTTTGTGGCAATTTCTTGGAACTTCATAATTCCATGTCCATCCACTTTATTCTCATTTAATTGTTCTTCAGTTCACATCATACATGATTGTATTTTTCTGTTGACAGCTGACAAGTCATAATGCTTTTACTCAATTGCTGGTGCAATACTCCCAGCACCGTTACAGGTGAAGTTGACATACACTTTTTATTTAATTTAAGTCTTTTACTTCCAAATAGGGTATATCTACTTCGGCATGTTAGTTGCTGCTCTGAAAATTTTAACTAATCATAATCGTTACTGGACTATCTATGTCACGTAGCACTTGTGATATAAATGCATCAGTTTACTTGTTTTATGCTTAATCTGTACAAATTATAGAGATGGGGAGGGCAAACTTGAAAAGAAGAAAATATAACAAAGACCTCGTGAACATTCCTTTTATTTCATTAGAGATATCATTTATATTCTATTTTCTGCAATTATATCATAATACTACTAAAAGGAATTTTTCTATCATCCATATTTTCTTGTAGCCACAGCGTATAGACATATTTGTCTGCAATTCTGTACAGTTTTGTCTTTCTGCTTCTGTATCCTTTTTCCCTCTTCTATGAACAGGAGTTGATATAGCCATGCATAATGCACAATCAATGTTATTACTGCAATTCCTGGCACTAAGTGATTAATTGCCCTACACAATGTTCATGTTCTTGACTCATGTTAGTCAATTCAATTTGATTATGCTGCTTGTTTTGTCTCCAATGAACAAGGCCACTAATTGTTTTCTTTTATATTTCTCCTTGTTCTTTTGCACACAAGATGACCACTGCTTTGGTATTGTCTACCAAATTAATTTCAATTAAACTTTTTTTTTTTTTTGTTTAAATTTCTTAGCGAAGGAAAAGAATTAAAGACTTTGATACTCAGTGATCTTTACTGTCATCTGCAAGGAGAGCTTGAAGGTCGTAAAACAAGTCCAGGACCATTTACAGAACTTTCCCAGTATCTAATTGAATCTAAGTTCTGGCAATCGTATGAACATAAGTATGACGGTGACCTATTTGCAACTGCCAAAGACGTGTATATGTTTGATCCTGACTGCATAAGGGCAGATTTGGGTTTGGACATATGGGATTATTCAGAGTGGAAATCCTCTGAAGTAATTGCTGGCACAATGTTGCATTGCATGCAAGATGCAAACTTGATGCTGTTGCTTGCAACTTCAAAGCATTCTGCACTGAGAGCATTAGTAACTGTTTTGACTGTGTACGAAGATAACGTGAGTTCTCAAAATTCTGAATGTTTCTGATGCAATTTAAGCCTACAACATTAGAGATGAGAACTATTTTGTCTGTGAACTTTTTATTGTATACTTCTCTTTATTCTGCAGCTGCCACCTTTTGCATTTGTTTCATCATAAATGATTAATTTATGTTTGCCTACTGGTGCAGTCACTGGAGAAAGGGACTGCAATTGACAGGAGGATCCCTGATCAACTAATTTCATGCATTGAGCCCATATGTCAAAGTTTCCGCTCCACCTTAGAACTGTTAGCTCCGACTTTGGATGCCCCTGGAGATATCCTTGATTTCCTTGCAGCACAAGCAGAATTACTTCTTCATCTCGTGAGATCTGTCGGGAAAAGCCTTCCGTCATCTGTTTGTGTTCTTGTTTTGAAAACCTGCAGTTCTGGCCTTAAAGTGCTGTGTGACTTGAGGAAATCAGTTACTGGGGTAAAAATAACAATGAAGCATTTGCTCATGGTTCTTCTTTCGTCGCTGGAAGTTACTTGCCATAATTCATGTTTAGATGCAGTGAAAGGTACAGAATCTATTGAAGATGTTGCTGAGGTTTCTAATGTGACCTTGGGGTTATTACCTATTCTCTGTCATTGCATCACTAGTGCTGAGCACTGTACCCTCTCCCTGACCAATGTGGACTTAATAATTAGAAGTTTTCTATCACCTAGCACTTGGTACCCCATCATACAGCAACATCTCCAGTTGCAGCTTGTTATTCAGATGCTTCAGGTCAAATCATCGTTTGCCTGCATTCCTGTAATATTGAAATTCTTTCTAACATTGGCACAGATTAGAGGAGGTGCTGAGATGCTTCTTAATGCTGGATTTTTCTCATCTCTAAGAGTTTTGTTTGCTGATCTATTGGATAGGCCTGCCTCAGTGGTTAAGCATGATAGGAGTTATCTAGATGTAACAGACAAACCTGAAAAACTTCAATGGATTTGGGGACTTGGCTTGGCTGTGGTTGCAGCTGTGGTTCATTCTTTAGGAGAGAGTTTTTTCGTAGATATAGTGGACAGTGTGATACCTTACTTCTTTGAAGAGAGAGCTTATCTGATTTCTTATTATCTGAGTGCACCAGAGTTTCCATCATATCATGACAAGAAAAGACCTCGTGCACAAAGGACACAAACTTCTCTTACTTCTCTTAAAGAAACAGAGAATACTCTCATGCTGATGTGTGTGCTTGCAAAACAGTGGAGTTCATGGGTTAAGGCCATGAAAGAAATGGATTCACAACTGAGGGAGACAAGTATCCATCTTTTAGCCTTTATTAGCCGAGGAACTCATCGCCTTGGAGAATCTTCTGGCAGGACTGTTCCTCTCATATGCCCTCCTGTTCTCAAAGAGGACTTAGATTGGTGCAAGAAACCATCAGTTATCAACAGCAAGAATGGATGGTTTGCTCTTACACCTCTTGGTTCTGTGTCGAAGACAAAGTCCACTGTTGTGTCAACCACAACTGCTCTTGTAATCAGGGATCAAGCTACTGAAAGCAGTGATCCTGCTTCTCAAACGTACTTCTCAGATGCTGTTGCTATTCAGATGTATAGAATTACATTTCTCGTTCTGAAATTTCTTTGTTTACAAGCTGAGGGGGCTGCTAAAAGGGCAGAGGAGGTGGGTTTTGTTGATCTTGCTCCCTTTCCCGAGCTTCCGATGCCTGAGATTTTACATGGCTTACAGGTATGATGGTAACATGTGTTCTTTCACTAGCATTGCATGCAATCGAGGTGTGTCGACATAACAGTTGCCCGTGCTTAGTAGTGTAAACTCATGTTGTCTTCCAAATCTAAAAATAATAAATTAAATACAAAAAGTTCCAGTGCCTGAACTTGGTTAATTCTTCAAATGCAGGATCAAGCAGTCGCTATTGTTACTGAATTGTGTGAGGCAAACAAATTGAAGCAGATTCATCCCGAAATTCATCGTGTCTGTCTTTTACTGCTTCAAATAATGGAAATGGCCTTGAACTTGGAACTTTGTGTTCTACAGATTTGTGGGATAAGGCCAGTCTTAGGACGTGTGGAGGACATCTCAAAGTCAGTCAAATTGTTAATACAAGGTAATAATCTTTTAGTTACTAAGAATCAATTTATGTTCGATTCATATAAATAAAAAAATTTATTTTGTTGGTTATTTGTAGCGACGGAAGGGCATGCTTTTCTGAAAACATCGATGAAGTCGTTGAAACAGATAATATCGCTTGTCTATCCTGGATTGCTGTGAACTCGTGGGAACATATGGTATGTTCCACATTCTATAAAGATATTGCGAAAGTTTTGTAAATGTAGAAAACGATAAAAAACAGTTTGTTGAAAAGTTACACATGCTAATATAATTGATGCCTTCCTGTGTAAGATATGCCAAAGGGAGTAGTGGTTCCAATCAATTTTGTGGGGTTGCATAATTGTCATCACCCCATTAAGTGAGATAATATGATTTGATTTCCTTTTTCAAAAGAACCTGATATTTTAGTGCATTGGGTGGGCCAACGCCAAGCGCCCTTTGTGACACAAATTTTGACTAGGGTAACACACACGACCGTGATTACACATGGGTTTATGCATTTATCCTCTGACATAATGAAATGACACCGTTGTTGTGTCCCTTCACAAATTTTGACTACGGTAACACTACACGACGGTGATTACACATGGGTTTATGCATTCATCCTCTGACATAATGAAATGACACCGTTGTTTTGTCCCTGAAGAGACACGATT
>WYDK02000051.1:5083192-5093269 GCA_009867345.2 Toxicodendron radicans
CGTCTCTCTCTGACTTCTTCTTTCTTCTTCTTCACCATTCACCACTAAGTCAAACTCTATTTTTCTCTTTCGCTCTCCATCAACTTGTATCTCAGCAGTTAGAAGGTTCTTCATCAACACAACTTATCTTGCCCATTTTTAGCTTAGATCCGCCCGATCTTCTCTACTTTGGCACACATTTGTCATCTTCTCAGTTTTGGCTCCGATCCAGCTTAGATCTGGAATTATTATGGAGAATTTGTTTTTTTATTTAGTGATAAAAGAAATTACCAAACAACTATTTAATTACATTAAAATGTAAAATGAAAATTTAATAATCAAATAATTTTAATAAAAGGCAGCAAAATATTATAACTTAAAATCATTTTTAAAAAAATATACTAAATAATTATTCATTCAAATTATTAAACTCTAAAATAATATTAAAAAAATTTACCAAACACATTTTCATATTTAAACTATATTACATTAAATACTACTCAATACTATTTAACAAATGCTATTCACAATACTACTAGAAAAACTAAACAAACTAGCTCTAAATTTTGAACATGTTAGTTGGATCAATGCAACATATTGTATTGAAGATGTGATTAGATATATAATATGATTGTAAAGTTATAATTGGATTGGATCATGTTTAAACATGTTTATATATAATGTTGATCCAACCCATTTGACAATTAGAATAGTATAGTCTATTAATTAAGTTAAAGTGATCTCTTTGACTTTAAATTGCAAATTATAGACCCCACTTAACTTACGTAATTACATACATAATAAATGATGAATGTATTTAGAGTAATACTATGTCCATAACTTAATCCTATAAACTTCTCTTACAACCTCTAATGTGGCAGTTGAGTTGACACTACCATGTCAAATGATCGTTTATTAGAGATGAACAGTCGTTCTTTAATAAAAAAAATGATTGTTTCTTCATAAGGAATGAATGTTTTTTATGATTGAGCGGTCATTCCTTATGAAGAAACAATCGTTCGTGTTTAGTAAAGTTATTTAGTATCTTGAGTATGATGGAAGTTGACGTGATAGTGTTAACTCAACTGTCACCTCAAGTATTGTAAGAAGGTGATGAGATTGAGTTGTGAACTTAATATAATTCTAAGGGGCTTGGACTGTGGGTTGGAGAATATTATTTAATAAGAGTAAACGACATGTTCCCACCCAAGGTTTAGCGAAACGACAAGTTCCTATCTCGAGTTTCATAAATTTCAGATTTTCGTCTTTAAATTAACATAAAATAATTTAATTAAACGGTTAAAGAGTAAAGTGGTAATTTATATGCATTAAATCATAAATGAAATAAAAATTTTAAAGTGGCTGTGTGAGGAATTTTGTCCAACAAGCGGTGGGCGGATTGGCTATGGGAAGATTGAAAATGATGGGGAGTCATCGACGACCAGATAATTACACACAAGAGCAATAAAATATCAACAACAATCAATCTTCTATTCACCAATAAAAAATGGCTCCAACAATGGCAGTGGCACTACGAGTCGAGAAGAAGAAGATCACAGAAGAGAAACGAAGGGCTCGAAAGAGAGTTTATTATTCTTTTTTGTTAGTAGTTTTTGAAAAAAAAAATCTCAGGAGTTTATTAATTGTTGGTGATAGAAGTTTGTTTGTGCATCCACAACATTGCTCAAAAAATAAAAATAAAGGGTGAATGAAGCCTGACGGCGGGGCACAGGAATAAAGGTAGAGAATAAAAGGCTTGACAACATGCATACACACTTTCATTTTTAGACTATTGAAAGAAAATTTAGAGGGTTGGGCGGGTTTGGATTGAAAACGGTTCTGGTGAATGAATTTGAATGTATAGGATTTTTCTGAAATTTTATTAATTTGGTTGGATGGTGGTAATGTCTGGGTGGGTGGCGGTGATGGCAGTGATAATTACTCGATGGTTGGAGATGAGGATAATGTAAAAGTCAGAGAAAATGATATTATTGAAATAAATTTGAAAGTGAAATAATGATTTTTTAAATCTACTAATTTGAGGGTTAAAATATATTTCATTAATTTATTTGTCAATGATAATAAACTGTGTTAGAACTTAAAAATGGTTAATAGTATTGATTTAAGGTGTGAATCTTAAATTTATAAAATCAGGCTAAACTTGGGTGGGAATATGTTGTTTACTCTTTTAATAATAATTAACAACATTAAACTAATGGTCTCAGTCTCTCAGAAGTCAGAGCATTAATGATTTACAACTTAATGGCAAAAAAAAAATATATATATATTATCTTAATTTAAAGATTGTATTATAATTATAATTAATTATAATATTGCTTTCAATTTTCCAATAAACAACCAAAACACAAATCTCTGATGGACAAAAAAAAAAAAAAACTCTTTCTGATTAATTATTTGATTCTCTTTCTGAAAAAAAAAAAACTCTTTTGTCAGTCACCGTTTCCAACTCAACTTGGAACAACTCACAAATCAAATCAAAACAATTAATTTATAATTAATTAATTATTTTAATCCACTAACTTAAACAATTCAACCACTTCATCTTCATCTTCATCTTCTTTCTCTCATCTCCATTTCAGTCTCTATCTCAGCCCATCGATTCAATCAAATTACAGACAAAACTCGCCAAATCACTTCAATGGGCAGCACTGAAGAAGACCCAAACAAGCCCTTATCTCTTTACGAACCTTCTTCTCCATCTCAGCCTCTTCTTTCCAAACCCTCAATTGAAGAACCCACTTCAGTCGCCTCTCAGCCCGACCCGTCAGAACCCGACCCGGTCCAGTACCTACAGATCTCTTACAATTATGGTCCCAGACCTTTCAAGGACCTCCCCTTTCTCATCCTTTTCGTTATCTTTGTTGTCGCAACTTTTGCCTGGGGTATATTCTCAGTTTGTAATAAAAATTCTAGCTTTACCAGTGTGTCATCTTATGTTTATAATTCAACTTCAGGTTCTTGTGTTGAAGAGTCAGCTTCAGTTTCTAGCAACTGGGGTTCTGTCAATTTTACCTTTTTGTCATCAAGTTCTAGTTTTTCTGAAGCTTTGACATGGACCCTTGTTTTGACTTTAATTTTAAGCGTGCCCATTTCTTTTTTACTCCTTTTGCTTCTCAAACGTTATACCAAACAGATTGTGTACGTTTCGCTTCCGTTCTTTGTTATTGTGCCCATTTTTTTAGATGTTTATTGGTTTGTTGCGTGTACTGTTAGTTCTTCTTGTAGTGATGTATTCCCTTTGGCGTATAGAATTTTAGTGCTTGTGTTTGTGTTCTTGATAATTGGAGTTATTGTTTGGATATTTGTTGCCAATTGGCATAGAATTGAGTTGACTATTCAGATCATTGGTGTTGCGTCTGCTGCTTTGTCTCAGAATTTGGGCTTGTTTGTAGCGTTACCGTTGTTGACTCTAGGATTGATTATTTATTATGCACCTATTATTGTATTCTTGGTGTTTGCAAGATTTAATGGGAAAATTGTGGCGAAAGAATCAAGTGGAGAGTATGAATGTGTGTGGAAACAAGATAGTTGGGTGCCTGCCTACTTTGCGGTGGCGATTCTTACCATGTTGTGGTCTTTGAGTGCAATGGTTGAAGCACAGGCTTATGTGATAAGCGGGACTATTGCACAGTGGTATTTTTCAAAGCAGGATTCGAAACCTAGGCGAAGTATAAGAAGTTCTTTGAGGTGCATTCTTGATCCCTTTATCATTTTCAGCTAAATTATTAGTTGTATTTTTTTAAAGCTTGTTAGAATTGCTCTTGCAGATGGTTTTGCTTTTTTTTGTGTGTTTGAACTTTTGGGGAGTATGCTTAGAGTTAATAGTTAGATATTTAAGTATATTATTTTCTGGGTCCTTTACTATAAGTATGACATAAAAACCATGGTTAATATGCGAAGCATGCATCATAAATTCATAATGATATATAATATTGTCAGTTTTTAGATGGATGTGCCATTTAGATAATTTCCTGGATCATTAGGTAGGTTTATGTTCATGAAGGAAGCAAATGCATTTGGAAAGTAATGAAGATTTCTGTGTTTAATATAAAAAGACCAAAAAGAAAGTAATTAAGATAAACTGCTCACAGAGGCAATAATAACATTGGTCTGCATTAAGATAAACCACTGTTAGAGAAATAAGGTCGGAGAGAGAAATTAACTTACATTGATATGTTGAGCTGTTTGATGTGCAGTGGTCTTGGCAGTCGGAGTTTGATTTTGTCATTACCACACATTTGAATATATTTACTTAGGGCTGGCTTTATGCTTAATAGTAATATTTGTTCACTTGTGAGTATCCTTGGCAGTTATTGCTCTGTTTAATTTAATTATCCTCTTTGTAGAGTAATAGCAGTGGCAGACCATTTTGTCATCCCCATCAGGTGTACCTGTCAATATATTTTAGGAGGAAAATCAGTGGTGTTATGATCTTCCTAATGTTATTGTTGTGAATACTTGCAGGAATGCATTTGGTCCCTCCTCTGGCACTGTTTGTCTATCTGGACTACTTATATGTGCAGTACGTGTAGTCCGTGCTGCTGTTGATAGTGCAAGACAAGAAGATGTTCCTGGATTTGTAAACCTTATTCTGCGATGCTGTGTAGATGCCTTATTTTCGGCTGTAGATTTTCTTAACAAGTTCACCATCAACTTTGCTGCAATAACGGGTGAAGCTTACTGCACATCCGCAAGAATGACTTATGAACTTCTAAAGCGTAACCTTCTCTCTGCTGTTTTTGTGGAGACTGTCTCTACTCGTTTGTTAGCTGGGATTATTTTTGTTGTTTCGGCAATATATACAATTGCGGTGAGCAGATTATTCAAAATCTTACCATATTTAATTTTTCATGAATGAATAGTGCTAGGGGGCCATTACAGTGTTTATCATGTGGCATCATTGCAGCATAGCTGACCTAGATAGATCTTCTATTCAAATTGGAGAATAGTAACCATTTCAATTATGAAATTTTAGGACAGTGAAGATTCTAGTCCGGCAATTCTTTGGATGGTTTACAAGCCTTCGTCATTCTGGTGGCTTAACTATACTTTCCTTGGATAGGCTCCGTATGAATTCCTGTTGTTTGAGGCATAGATTGGACAAAACTAGCCAAGCTGGATGCTTGTATTCAAGCATTTGATAGTTGAATTCTATGTCCTTCCATATTAGCTTTTAGATTTGTGGATTTAGAGAATAGATTGACTGCGGTATCCATTAGTACACTACTAAGTTTAGTTAATATATGCATTTTTCATAAGTTAAACTACTATCATGGTGAACATCATGCTATTATCCACCTTGTCATAAGATGGGGTTGCTTGAACTTTTTACCTGAGGTCACTTGACCATTATGCTACAATTAGACCAAGGGTTCACCGATGACCGATTGTTGTATATATCTGTATATACCTTTTTCTTCTTTGACTATTTTGTATTCTATCAATGTTCCCTGATTTTGGATGTGCATAAACAGGCCTGTGCTATCTTAAAGGGAGCCAGCAAACTTGGTGCCGAAGCATACTTTGTGGGGTTTCTTGCATGGGTGCTTCTAATCGTGGTGCTGGGTTTCTTTGTCCATGTCTTGGACAATGTTATTGAGACGGTTTACGTCTGCTATGCCATAGATAGAGACAGGGAGGAGGTCTACAAACCGGAGGTGCACGAGGTTTATGTTCATTTACCCATCAGTAGGAACCATAGAACGACTTTTGCACCCACTACTGTTGATGTATAAACTCCCTTTAGTTCCAGCTATGTGTACCTGAACTCCATTCATGTGTTGTTATTCATCATTTGTTCTCTGTATAAGGTAGAACTGCCCCTGGGCAAATTGTGCATACTTTCAGTTGCCACGTTGTACAATTTTGAGGCTTGTTCAATAAAGAGGTAAAATTTTCAGCCAAGTTTCAGTATCATGGTGATACTGGCTAGTTATTGAATCAGGTTTATTTAGTGCATTACATTTTTTTTAGGTATGGGAATTGGCCACCTCTTGATATAATTCGAACTCAAGATGGAGTGGTGCTTTCAATCAAACTGCCGCGTTTTTTTAACTAAGGCTCGTGGGTTGTGAGATGAATAAAGAGGTAATAAACAAATTTGGTAAATTATGAAACAATGCAAATCAGTAAATAAATTTAATAATATATATAATTTGCATTTATTATTTATTTTGTTTTTATATGGGCTTATTTTTATCTTAAGCGAAGGGCTAAAGCCCATTGGCTCTAATCCTCTAACCATAGCAAAACGGTGTCGTATAAAAGCTTTAAAGTCTAAAACGGAGTAGTTTGAAATCCAAAATGATTATATAAAAAACCTGAGCAAAAGCCTCTGCTCCAAGAAACTCTCAATTCACAGAGACATAGTAAGCATTCGAATCGAGTTAAGCTTTCACGAACTCTCCTCTTCGTTCTACGCAAAACCCATAACAAAACCATGGTTCTCGAGGTCAGTAATCTATTCAATTAAATTTTCTTTTTAGTTATCGATTACAATCTGAACTCACCAAAATCTATGAAATCAGGCGACTATGATATGTGTTGACAATTCAGAATGGATGCGAAATGGGGATTACTCCCCGTCTCGATTACGGGCCCAATCCGACGCCGTCAGTCTAATTTGTGGAGCCAAAACACAAGTAATTCTTTGCATACTCGTGTGTTTGTTCGTGGGTTTTGTTTAATTTGTTTAAATGATTAGGGTTTTTTTTTTTTTTATGTTGAATAGTCTAATCCGGAGAATACAGTTGGAGTATTGACGATGGCGGGAAAAGGGGTTCGTGTTTTAACTACTCCTACCACTGATCTTGGGAAAATATTGGCTTGCATGCACGGTATGCTTTGAGTTTGATGAGTAGTTTATTTGTTTTTTTGTGAGTTTGGCTAGATTGTTTCGACTGGGTGGTGTTGTGAATTTTGGACTTGTTTATTAGTGTGATTGTTATTCTTTGTTTAAGGTGGCTTTTGATTTTTGAATTGATGAGAGCTTTGCGCGTGGTGTTTTCAGTCCATGGCATATTCGATTCTCTACTACTATATTCTTTTTTTTTTTGTTTTTTTAATTTTTGTGGTGAATGAGAGAAATCATGTTATATGCAATTGGAAAAGGAATAAGGATGCTGACTTAGTTGAGGATTATGTGATTGCTGATATAAGTAAGCTCGTAATAGTTTGGAAATATAGCTGTTGGCTTCATTTTTTTGGTTTTCTTTGGATTTGGTGATTGAAGAGCTAGAATCAGGTATCAGTCTCGAAGCAATTTATCACTCCAACCTGTGAGAACATAGGGTTGAGTTTCTGGTGGAAATGATTAATGTATCATTGTTCAACTTTAAGGAAATACGTTCAATTTAGTCAATAGCTTAGACAATTTTTCACTTTTTCTGAAACCTTTATGTTGTTAATATATTTCAGCAGGTTAAATTTTCACATATTTGTAGATTCTTATGTCAAGCGTTCTCTAATTTTTTTCTTGTTTGCTATTGAATTCTCTCTCCAAATTCTTTCCTTTGGTGTAGAGCTTGAAATGGGGGGTGAGATGAACATGGCAGCTGGGATTCAGGTTGCTCAATTGGCTCTTAAGCATCGCCAGAATAAAAACCAGCGCCAAAGGATAATTGTTTTTGCTGGAAGGTATATTTTATTGTCCAACAGTCCAACTGACTTGCTTGTTTATTACTATTGATACCTGATTTTTTTTTGGCTCTATGTTTTCAGTCCTGTGAAAAATGACACGAAGTTAATGGAGATGATAGGGAAGAAATTGAAAAAGAACAGTGTAGCTCTTGACATTGTTAATTTTGGTGAAGACGATGATGGGAAGCCAGAGAAGTTGGAAGCGCTTCTTGCCGCTGTAAATAACAATGAAAGCAGTCATATAGTTAATATTCCTCCTGGTTCAAATGCTCTTTCTGATGTACTCATCAGGTTTGAACTTTTTCCCATTTGCTTGTGTGCTAGTTTCATTTATGGTTGCAAATCTAGAATTGACAAGGTTACTGCTAAGTTACATGAAATTTGAGTTTCTGTATGTCAAAATGGTGAATGAAGAGGACTTGTTCAGTCATTTTGCACTTGTTAGCATTCATATGTGTAATATGATTTTTTGTTCCTTTGGCAGCACACCCATCTTCAATGTTGATGGTGAAGGAGGAAGTGGCTTTGCAGCAGCCGCAGCAGCAGCTGCAGCTGGCGGTGTTTCTGACTTTGAATTTGGTGTAGATCCCAATATAGATCCAGAGCTGGCTCTTGCCCTTAGAGTTTCCATGGAAGAGGAGAGAGCAAGGCAAGAAGCTGCGGCTAAAAAGGCTGCTGATGAAGCTGCGAAAGAAGGAAAAGAGGAGGAGCCACCATCCAGTTCACAGGATGCAACAATGACTGAGAATGTTAACGCAGCTGCTGAAGCAACAGAGAAAACTGCTGAACCAATGGTTGGTGTCACGTTTTACTGACATTCATGTTTGGTGGATGTAGGGTCGTATGTCCCTAACCCCCCACCCCTCCCCCCCTCTTTCCATTTCCTACCTTTCACTGTTTCCCACCCACCCCACGTGCTAAAGTCTGGATCTGCAGTGCATGTTGCTTAATGTCTGGAGTCAAATACTTAAGTTGTTTTCATTGAAATTTTCTTAAACAATATATTGTGCAAACCCTTTTATTTGAAATAAGATTTGATAATGGTTGTTGTGATAGGATGAAGATAATGCTTTACTACAACAGGCTTTGTCAATGTCCATGAATGCTACTGGACCTGATTCCTCCGCAGCTGATGCTGTTATGACAGAAGCTACTAATGAGGATAAGGAGTTGGCCTTGGGTAGGTTCTCTTCTATTGAGGCTTCTTGATTACTTAAGAATGTATAATTCATTTATTTGCATGTTTTTTGGTTTCATTGCTGCTGTATATCCAAGTTATTAAGGGTGCTTCAATACAGGCTTAAACATTAGTCACCCATATTAGAGTCCAATTCTTAATGGAACTCTTATATTACATCCTTAATTTGGTTCTCTACGTGTTGTTGATTTAGTTTATCTTCACTCTTATTTGACTTGGGAAAGATTATTAAATTAGGAGACCATGGTTTTCAATGTAGGGTTATGTAAGTGTACATGTAGGGAACAATTGTTGGTTTAAGTGTAGGGTTATTTAATTCGACAGATTAATTTTTATAGTCCATCTTATAACTATTTTTGTGCTGTTTCATGTTTGGTGTGCTTGGATTTCCTCAACACTTTTTAGATGAATCCCATTCCTAGAATCCAAGTGGAAAGGCACCTGCAACATTAATTTGTAATTGCAGTGCTGTGCTAGTGGCATGTCTTTCTTGCCTTTGGAACTCCCAGCTTAAACTCTCATTATATATTGCCCCAGTCATCATTAAATTGATTTACAATATTCAGCAAATCTTACCAACCTAGATGTCATCCTTGAGTTTTGAGAAAAAAATGTATCATGATGTTTGATTTGCTAGGATGTATAATGCTCGCAAAGTTCTACCTTCATAATAAAGATTAAACTTGTTCTCTTGCACTATGTCATTATGTTTCGTGCAGCTCTTCAAATGTCTATGCAGGAGGCTGCAAAAGATCCATCAAACCAGACAGATATAAGCAAGGTGTTAGGGGATCAGTCTTTTGTCTCATCTATCCTTACATCAGTAAGTGAACTTCCTTCTGCATTAATGAATTCATGACACAAAATTGCAATGTATGAACCTATATTCTGACTTATTAATCTTGCAGCTTCCAGGAGTTGACCCAAATGATCCTTCAGTGAAGGATCTGATTGCATCTCTGCAAGGTCAACCTGAGGTGTGTTCATATAACTTACATTGTAAAATTTCAATGGATGCCTAAATTTAATCAATTCGGATTATCATTCCCGTACATAAATATATATGGTTATCGAATATCGGACATGTATGTAGCAAGTAATAGTTGTTCCTTTTGTTCTTTTTAATTAGTCGTCCCAACAGAAGAAAGATGAAGATGAGCCACCAGAGGCTGACAAGTGAAGATACAATTAGCAGGATCATTGCGTAACCGCCTTGTAACCAGAGAAGTCGTATATCTCTC
>WYDK02000051.1:5142976-5162546 GCA_009867345.2 Toxicodendron radicans
AAACTTTTTAATTGATATGGGTTAGCGTTGTTTGTTATTTTATTCGATAGAAAGTTGGTAATGTGATTTTTTTTAGGTCTGGACGAAGCTATAAAAACCCAAGCTTTGCCTCAAGTTGAATATACCTCTTCTTTATTTTCCAAGCTAGCCTCGGGCGTCAACTGAGACCAAGCCGAGTATGGTTTGTTTCTATTTTTTGTTCAAGATAAAGAAGTAAACAAACAAATTTGTGTAATAATTAAATGTTAAAAATTAGAAAATAAAATAGAATATGAGTGTATTATAAATTATTATGTTCATGTTATTTATAATAATTTTAATTAAGGTTAAAATTGTCAAAAAAAAAAAAAAACTTTTAAAAGTAAGGGATATGATCAAATTCCTTTTTTTCTCATGTTATAATCATTACCTAGAAAATCAGACCATACCGATTGGGAACCAGTGCTAACTCCGGTCCGGTTTATCTCTCAATCCCGTTTTTGCAATTGGCTTGGATTGAATCAGATTTGGACTAATGGAATAATAACGAACCATCGGTCCAACCGGTGGCTTCGTCCCTAATTTCGGCAGATTTCAATGCCAACCATCTCACTTGACACCACCATTGACATCACCTTTATCTCCACATCAAAACCCCCCATCAACCCGAAGCCTTGATTAGCCACCGATCATCGTTGCCACTACTATCTCTTTCACGAAAATCGATAGCTTCCTCCCAGATTCCGACGCCAAACACCCCACTTGACACCACCATCGACATCACCTTTATCTCCAAATCCCGAACTCCAATTGGCCACCGATCGTTTTCGCCATCACTTGTACGCTTTGTAATTTTCTACTCAGATCGTAGGGGTATGTTTTTTAAATTTCAACCATGTAGGGACTGATAATAATTTTTTAAGAGTATTTCTGTTAAGTTTCAAACTTACTAGATCACCCATCAGACCGTCTGTAGTGCGGGTTTAAAAACATTGGTGTCCAATAAGAAATATATACTCTTCGAGCAGAAATATCCAATCTACTATTGAATTGGATTGGACCTTTCGCTAACAAAAGTACATATCCATAACCAGAACCCATTTTCATTGACATTCAATCCACACTCCTTCCTTCCATGTACCCTCTCAACACGTGAACTACATTTCCTCCCACTTCTGCTTCACCAATTCCGAAACCACACCAACCAAACACCACCAATCTCCCCCTTCAACCTCAAGTACAACTTATTTTATTTTATTTCATTTTTATAATTATTTTTATTTATTTATTTTATTCAACTCAATTGATTGTGACTCCAACTTTATAAAAATTAGTGCTTCAATTCAACCACCGCAACCTTATATTTATTAAATATTTCATTAAAGCATATTATTTTCTGTATTATATTCTTCTACTATATTATATGCTATGTGCTTTTCTAAAGTGGAGAATTATGCTTATATTTCATTAATCTCCTATTAAGTATTAATTATTATTTAACCTCATAAATTATACTGTAGTATATATTATAATTATTTTAAACCATAGTTTATTTAAAAACGTGCCTAAAATTAAAATAATTATATAATTAAGTAGAGTAAACTACTTTTTGACATCCAAAAAGTTTCAAAATACCACTTTTCCATCAAAAGTTAATATTTCATTATTACCCAAAGTCAATTCCTGTAGTGAAAATTCTCTCCGTCACCATAATTTGAAACTTTGGTATTTCTCTACGAAATTTCTCTCACTTCGACACCTAATGACCAACGCAAAGCCACAGTTTCAAGTTCTTAATTGATTTTCGTTTGATTCCGGTGACGAATATTCAATCAGTCACTATTATTCGACCTTTACTTTTATAAAACCTCTATTAACTTGGCTTTTAGGAACTCTTCGAATGCCGACCGAGAAAGTGAAGTTTATTTTAGATATTAAAGAAAGCGGTATTTTGAAACTTTTTGGGTAGGAAAGTGTTATTAAAGCAAACATTGGGTGGGCAAAAAGTGTTTAGTCAATTAAGTAGAGAATTTGCAAGGATAGGGATTAGGGAGACGGAGAAAGAGACGCACCAATGTACCAAACTGAGCAGTACTCACCGCCATGCAAGCTCACCATATTTTCTAATGTTCCTCTCTCTCTCTCTCTCTCTCTTTATTATTTCATCGTCACAATTTTCTTATAAATATCAAAATTCATTCGCTTTCACCTCTTTATTCTATTTTATTCCCTTCCCCTCCCTCTCACTCTCTAGGGTTTCTCTCTATTCTCTTCTCTTCTCTTTCTCTCTTTTGCACAAAATTAACACTTCAATCCCGTCATTTCTTCAATCCACCATTCGTAATTCCCTAATCCTTCACTCAATTTCGCGGATTTTTAGACTTTATTTTTTTTGGTCTGTCTGAATCTAGGGTTTTTGATCTGGTGCGGTGAGATGCAGGTGGGAAACGGATCGGGAACCGTCTGATCGCTTCGCTCGTGGTTTCGAGCGAGCGAAGCCGTTCCGATTTTGGAGTGGTTTTTGTATGGAAACTCGGAGCCGGAAGCGGGCGGAGGCCTCCTCAACTGCCCCTTCGATTTCGTCATCTTCGTCTGGGCCCACCACTCGTTCTCACGGCAATAAACGACCACGTGCAGCTCCCACTAACTCGACGTCGACAACAACAACAACCGCTCCTGCCTCATCCTCTTCTGCCGCCACGCGCTCACGTCACTCACGCGCTCTCTCCATGGACCCCACCACTGAATCCTCCGGTTCTCGCCATACTCGCCGCGCCAAAATCTCCTCATCCAACGCCGACAATTCCGCCGACAAAGGTAAAGAAAAAGAACACAATACTAATAACAACAATAACAATAATAACAATTCGGATTTGGCCAACACGGGTCGGGCACTTGGGTTGAATATGGATACGGGTTTGGACGACGATGACAATGACAGCGAGGGTGGAGTTGGAATTTTGCATCAGAATCTGACCTCAGCTAGCAGTGCCTTGCAAGGACTGTTGAGGAAGCTTGGAGCTGGATTGGATGATCTTTTACCGTCCTCAGCGATGGGGTCGGCGTCGTCATCGCATCAGAGCGGGAGGTTGAAGAAGATTTTATCGGGGCTGAGGGCGGACGGCGAGGAGGGGAAGCAAGTGGAGGCGTTAACGCAACTTTGCGAGATGTTGTCTATTGGGACGGAGGAGAGTTTGAGTACTTTCTCAGTGGATTCATTTGTGCCGGTGCTGGTTGGGTTGCTCAATCATGAGAGTAATCCTGATATTATGTTGCTTGCGGCTAGGGCTCTCACACATTTGTGTGATGTATTGCCGTCTTCTTGTGCTGCTGTCGTGCATTATGGGGCGGTTACGTGTTTTGTAGCTCGGTTGCTAACAATTGAGTACATGGACTTGGCTGAACAGGTTAGTTTATTATAGTGTTATATTGCTGGCCTAGATAATGGAATGCTTTTGTTGGTTTAGTTATATTTATTGCTATACATTTTCATGTGATTCATTGAGTAGAAAATAAGCGGATATTTGGAAATCTAACAAATGTTGACTATGCAATGGTGTTGTTTTGCTTGTAGCATGTGTGGAGTTGTGTTATTATTGTAGTTGGGATTCTTGTATTTTCTTCCACATTGAAGTTTTTAAGCATTTGTTTGATTATTAGGTTTTGATATTTATTGATGGTGGTTGTTGTATATGTAGTCTCTGCAAGCCTTAAAGAAGATATCGCAGGAGCACCCAACTGCCTGTTTGAGAGCAGGTGCTCTAATGGCTGTTCTTTCATATCTGGATTTCTTCTCCACAGGAGTTCAGGTAACTAATTTAATGAGATTTTGGTCTTTAAATTGTTGATGGAGAAGGATTCTATTGTGCTCTCCTCAATACTTATAGTTGAGCTATTTTCTATTTAATGTTATGTTTCAGAGGGTAGCATTGTCCACTGCTGCAAATATGTGCAAGAAACTCCCTTCTGATGCTGCTGACTTTGTGATGGAAGCTGTTCCCCTGTTGACAAACCTTCTTCAGTACCATGATTCAAAGGTAAAGCCATTGGTTTATGGTTTCGTTAGAGCCAGCATATTCCCATTTGGTTTCAGTTACCTCATATTCATCATTTCTGATTTGTTTTGTTTTTAGGTGTTGGAACATGCTTCTGTTTGTTTAACTCGAATTGCTGAAGCCTTCGCGTCATCTCCAGACAAGTTAGATGAACTATGTAATCATGGACTGGTTACGCAAGCTGCCTCTCTCATTTCTACCAGTAATTCTGGAGGTGGGCAGGCATCTCTCAGCACACCGACCTATACGGTAAATTTGAATTCTGCTGTCATATATTGATTCTTTTTAATATATTGAAGTAGTGATTCTAATTTTTATGAATGCAGGGTTTAATCCGATTGCTGTCCACTTGTGCTAGTGGATCCCCGCTTTGTGCCAAAACTTTGCTCCTCCTTGGGATCAGTGGAATTCTGAAAGATATACTATCAGGGTCTGGTGTTTCTGCTAATACATCTGTTCCACCCGCTTTGAGTAGACCATCAGAGCAGGTAGTTACTGTTTCTTTGACCATTTTTTGTCTATATGAACAATATAGCACAATTATTCTGTCTTGGTAGATGCAACTATTTCAAGTTTCTGGATTTTAGTTCTTTCTGAATATTTCATGTGATTCACTGGAAAGTTAAAAGAAGTTATAGCAAAATATTATTTTCTGCACGTGTATTTGATTTATATGGTCCAAATATATTTTTGTGCCAGTTTATTGTTCATTTTTCAAGATGTTTGGTTCCTAGGATATCCAGATTAGGAACTTAATCTATATATTTTACTTAACTATAACTATAAGTGTGTAGCTGCATGATATATAAGTTGTGGATCTCCCAGGAGCAAGGTCTCATTTACTATGTAATTCTGCAAGCCTTGGTTGAGATTCTTTTTCTTGGTACTTGTGAAAAATATTAGTTGATTTATTGTTTAATCGGGTTGTAAATAAGTAACTAGGTTTGAATTTGTTTTGTTGCTTGAAAATAAGAAGTGGATTTTCTTGTTTATAGGTTTCAAGATGAGTAATAAATTCACCTTTAAATCACAACTAGATTACGGTTTTCATGGTAACCGGTGCTTAATATTGTCAAGAATTTGAAGAGCTTTACTATTGTTTTCAGACTGTGCAATAGCTTGCACTAAAATGCTCAGGGGATGCAACCCTCATACATAGGATGTCCTTAGAAAAAAAAAATAAAAAGAATCCTCCCACTTTTCTAATTCTTTTATGTACTTAAAAGAGAAAAGGGTGGAAGAAGCATACATTCAGAGATCACACTGGTATAGAACTCAAAAACGTGATCTATATATGATGTTCGGGTTTTACTGTACTCCGAAAGCCTTTGCTTTCTTTGAGAGACACTCAAACATGTGCAGTGGCCATGCTTTTTTAATTTTTTTCCTATGCCACCAAACCTCATATACATTATTGGGGGCACCTGACGGACATTATAGTAAATTCCCATGGTATTCTTTTCACTTACACATTTAATAATTTGAACTTATATTTTGCTGTGTAGATTTTTGAGATAGTCAACTTGGCAAATGAGCTCCTCCCCCCGCTGCCACCAGGCACTATTACCCTCCCAGCCTGCTCCAATATATTTATGAAAGGTCCTGTGGTGAGGAAGTCTCCTGCCAGTAGTTCTGGGAAACAGGATGATACAAATGTAAGTGCTCCTGAGGTTTCTGCTCGAGAGAAATTATTAAATGATCAGCCTGAACTTCTGCAGCAGTTCGGAATGGATCTTCTTCCTGTTCTAATACAGGTAGTTTTTCTGTGAGAATAACTCTATATGTCTTTTACTTGTGTGTGTTTGTATTTTTGTCATACGTGTTTGCATGTTGAGCAGATCTATGGTTCCAGTGTCAACAGCCCGGTTCGCCATAAATGTCTTTCTGTTATTGGGAAATTGATGTTCTTCAGCAGTGCAGAGATGATTCAGTCTCTGTTAAGTATGACAAACGTATCAAGGTATCCACTGTTCATTTCAATGCAATTGGTTGAGAAGCTCACTTGAGGAGAACTCATATCTATTTAATTGTTTGAATCTATAGCTTTTTAGCTGGTGTTTTGGCATGGAAAGATCCACATGTCTTGGTTCCTGCTCTCCAAATTGCTGAGATTCTTATGGAAAAGCTTCCTGGTACATTCTCCAAGATGTTTGTCAGAGAAGGTGTGGTTCATGCTGTAGATCAACTTATTTTAGTTGGTAATACTGTTCCTGCCCAAGCATCTCCTGGTGATAAGGACAATGATTCTGGATCTGGACCGTCTGGTACATCATCACGTTCTAGACGTTACAGACGACGCAGTGGTAACTCAAATCCTGAAGGAAATTATTCGGAAGAATCAAAGAATCCTGTTTCACTAAATGTTGGTTCACCCCCAAGCTCAGTAGAAATTCCAATGGTGAATTCTAATCTCCGAACTGCAGTCAGTGCAAGTGCTAAAGCATTTAAGGACAAGAACTTTCCTTCAGATCCTAGTGCTGCTGAAGCTGGAGTTACAGATCATCTTTTACATCTGAAGAGTCTTTGTGTGAAGTTGAATGTTGGTGTTGATGACCAAAGGACTAAAGCAAAGGGAAAATCTAAAGCATCTGGGTCTCGCATAGCTGATATATCCGCTAGTAAGGAAGAGTATTTGAATGAGGTGATGTCTGAGATGTTAACTGAACTAAGCAAAGGGGACGGTGTATCCACTTTTGAGTTTAGTGGCAGTGGTGTCGTTCCAGCTTTGTTAAATTATTTTTCTTGTGGTTATTTCTCTAAGGAAAGAATTTCAGAAGCCAATTTGCTCAAACTTCGCCAACAAGCTCTTAAAAGATTTAAGTCATTTCTTTCTGTTTCACTCCCATCTAGTGTGGATGCAGGAAGTGTGGCGCCTTTGACAGTCTTAGTTCAGAAGCTTCAAAATGCTTTGTCCTCACTAGAGCGTTTTCCTGTTGTGCTGAGCCATTCATCTAGGTCATCTGGTGGAAGTGCTCGTCTCTCTTCTGGACTGAGTGCATTATCTCAGCCTTTTAAGTTGCGCCTCTGTCGAGCTCAAGGGGAAAAATCTCTCCGTGATTATTCTTCTAATGTTGTACTGATTGATCCATTAGCAAGTTTAGCAGCTGTTGAAGAATTTCTTTGGCCTCGAGTTCAGCGAGGTGAATCTGGCCAAAAGCCTATGGCATCTGTAGGGAATTCAGAGTCTGGGACCACACCTACTGGAGCTGGTGCTTCATCTCCTTCTACCTCAACTCCTGCTACCGCAGCTCGTCGTCATTCTTCAAGATCCAGATTATCTGTTAATATCGGAGATGCCGCAAAAAAAGAACCTTCCCAAGAGAAGGGCGCAAGCTCATCTAAGGGGAAGGGTAAAGCTGTTTTGAAGTCTGGTCAAGAGGAGGCAAGAGGACCTCAAACTAGAAATGCTGCTCGTAGAAGAGCAGCTCTAGACAAAGATGCACAAATGAAGCAAGGGAGTGCAGATACAAGCTCTGAGGTAAGCTGTATACTGCAGTGTTTGTGGTTTGATTCTCATAATCCACACCAGCTGAATAACAATAGCTGTGATTTTCACTCCTGGTGTCAGGGGCTAGTTTGTAATGTGACTTATAATGTGTGTTTCATTTCATTATAACAGTAATATAAATGGCGTTTTTTTGTTTTGTTTTATCACATAAGAAGGTGCTAAAAAGCTTTATGTTTCTTTTCCTTTAGTATATTAATTCATATAATGCTGGTGAAAATTCTGTGATCCTTAAATGTGTAAGTATGAGTTATTTTTGTTATCTAGATTTGAACCCCTGTTACTTTTGTTAATGGACTTACATTTTAATTGGGCAATAAATATTATATTTGCATGTGTCCTGCCCTAATCCAACTATTGTCTTAATATTTTCAGCTGCGTTTTGATTTCACCAATCTTTCTAATAACTTTTTCTTTTCTAGGATGAGGAATTGGATATATCTCCAGTGGAGATTGATGATGCATTGGTGATTGAAGATGATGATATCTCTGATGATGACGATGACGATCACGAAGATGTAAGCTAATTTGATTTCATTAATCCCATCATTTCTTGAAACGGGAGACTGTTAATTTCTTTTCCATTCTTGTTTTATTATTAATAAAGTGATTGAATTTCTCGATATAATCAGAAGACTGACCTATAAAGGAATAGACGGAGTAGATAAAAGTAATTAAACCTGCAATGATACTGGCAAAGCAATGCAGATCCATATTTGTGGGTGAACTTTCTGCCTATTTTTGAATTAATTCTGACTTAGAAAGGGGTTTGATTATACATTTGTAGTGGGAAAAATGAGGATAGTGAGCAAATGCTTTTGGATGGTCAGTTTGGACTTCTCTGAAAGTGGCTGCAGGGTCAGGGCCTGTGAGAGCTCTTGGAAGAAGTTACCCAAATGATGATTTACAAGCATATTGCTTGAACGTTGTACAAATAATGAAACTAAAAGGGAATAGAATTTTATAGTAATTGAAATTAAAGTAGTATGTCATGGGTTTGTGTGGATGTATTTTCACATGCATATGAGTATATGATTTTTCAAGTTCTGTAGGGAATCTTGCTGTGCCCCCTCCTAGTAATGTTAGTAATTCTACTTCGATTGTCAAAATTGTATGCTGATAGAATATGATTGTCAAAAAATGAAAAGATAATGGGGACAATTTTATTGGTTTCTGATCTTGCTTTTAATATGGGGTAGAGATAGAGAGGAGAAACCATTATACACTTTCTCACTCTAGTTATTCCCTCCAGAGGAAAGGATTGGAATCTATTATCTATTTGTATATTGATATCTTGGCTTTATTTTGTTGCGTTAGTAGTTGTGTTCTGCAGTTTTTTATTATTGTTGGTAACATGTGTCCAATGTTTACAAAAAATAAAAGATGGACTGTTGCTTATCAGGAAAAAGATGGATTATTGCCTTTTCAATGTAGGGTAACTCTACAATTGTTTTCACTTTTGATTTCATGATTATAATTTTCCTATTGGGGACATTGCTTTCTTTCAGGTGCTGAAAGATGATTCTCTTCCTCTTTGCATGCCTGATAAAGTACATGACGTAAAATTGGGTGATGCGGCCGAGGATAGTGCCATTGCTTCAGCAGCTAGTGATAGTCAGACTAACCCAGCTTCTGGATCTAGTAGCAGAGCTGCTACAGTCCGGGGTTCTGATTCTACTGACTTTAGGAGTGGCAATTCTTATGGTTCAAGGGGTGCGATGTCGTTTGCTGCTGCTGCTATGGCTGGGCTTGGTTCTGCTAACGGCAGAGGTGTAAGGGGAGGCAGAGATCGACATGGACGTCCTCTGTTTGGCAGTTCCAATGAGCCTCCAAAGTTGATATTCACTGCTGGTGGTAAACATCTTAACAGGCATTTGACTATTTATCAGGCCATTCAACGTCAGCTTGTGCTGGATGAGGATGATGATGAGAGGTATGGTGGCAGTGACTTTATATCAAGTGACGGAAGCAGACTGTGGAGTGATATTTACACTATGACATACCAAAGGGCAGACAGCCAAGCTGATAGGATGTCCATTGGAGGATCAAGTTCCACCGGTCCATCAAAATCTACAAAATCTGGTTCTGCTTCCAATTCCAACTCTGATGCCCAATCCCATCGTATGTCACTTTTAGACAGCATCTTGCAAGGGGAACTTCCTTGTGATTTGGAGAAATCTAATCCTACATATAATATACTGGCATTGTTGCGTGTACTAGAGGGTTTGAACCAGCTTGCACCTCGTTTGAGAGCCCAGATTGTTTCTGATAGTTATGCTGAGGGGAAAATATCGAGGCTAGATGAACAGAGTGCAACGGGTGCTAGGGTACCTTCAGAGGATTTTGTAAACAGTAAACTCACTCCTAAATTAGCTCGACAAATTCAAGATGCCCTTGCTTTGTGCAGTGGTAGTCTTCCCTCATGGTGTTATCAGTTGACAAAAGCATGCCCGTTCTTGTTTCCTTTTGAGATCCGGCGTCAATACTTCTATTCAACTGCTTTTGGGTTATCTCGTGCTTTATATCGTCTTCAGCAGCAGCAGGGTGCTGATGGTCATGGATCAGTAAATGAAAGAGAGGTGAGAGTTGGGAGACTAGAGCGCCAGAAAGTTCGTGTCTCTCGGAATCGTATTTTGGATTCTGCTGCAAAAGTAATGGAGATGTATTCTAGCCAAAAGGCTGTCCTTGAAGTAGAATATTTTGGGGAAGTTGGCACAGGTTTGGGTCCCACCCTTGAATTTTATACACTTCTAAGTCGTGACCTACAGAAAGTTGGGCTTGGAATGTGGAGGTCAAATTCTTCATCTATGGAAATTGATGGGGGTGAAGACAAAAATGCCAAATCCAATAATGTAACAGATCTAGTTCAAGCTCCACTAGGGTTGTTCCCTCGACCTTGGCCTCCAAATTCTGATACTTCTGAGGGTAGCCAGTTTTCTAAAGTCATTGAGTACTTCCGGCTGGTTGGACGTGTGATGGCTAAAGCTCTTCAAGACGGGAGGCTTTTAGATCTGCCATTGTCAACGGCATTTTATAAACTTGTGCTTGGTCAAGTAAGTTGTCGTGAAACTGATTCAGTGTGTGATTATGTTGACTTCTCTCAGTGATAAGCTATATTCATAGGTTTCTTTCTGATGATAACTTCTAAATTCTAATCCATTGCAGGACCTTGATTTGCATGATATTCTTTCTTTTGATTCTGAGTTTGGGAAGATTTTGCAAGAGTTGCATGCCATTGTTTGTCGGAAACAATATTTAGAATCAGCAAGTTGTGATAATCGTGATGCAATTTCTGGCTTACGATTCCGTGGGGCCCCAATTGAGGATCTCTGCTTGGATTTTACCGTTCCAGGTTATCCAGACTACATTTTGAAGCCAGGAGATGAAAACGTACTGTATCTTTATTTTTGCATGCCATTTTTGTCATTTAATTCTGTATATGTTTCTGACATTTGCTAAAATACTTTAGGTTGACATCAATAATTTAGAGGAGTACATATCCCTGGTAGTTGATGCAACTGTGAAGACTGGAATTATGCGGCAAATGGAAGCATTTAGAGCAGGCTTCAATCAGGTCTCTCCTTAATTTTTTATGTTTTTTGATATCGTGTTAACAGCTGCTGGATTTTGATGTTATCTTGAAACTTCCTATTATTTCATTTTACTTAATGAGTCATTTTTGCTTCATGTACTTCTAATTACTACCACCTGCATTGGTTTATTTTTCAAATCTTTTAGTCTTGGTATGGATATGTGCCAATATTGTAATTTATTTTACTCAATTGATTTATCTTTTCAGAAACACAGTATCAAATTGGTGTTAGTATTAAGTGAGGATTTGCCTCTCTGTTTATTGAAATGATATACTTGTCTCCTGTTGCTGTATACCAGCTTTAGAATTTACTAACCTGCTGCATGAAATAAGCAGGTCTTTGACATTTCATCACTGCAAATATTTATCCCTCATGAGTTGGACCATCTGCTTTGTGGCCGTAGAGAGTTGTGGGAGGTACTTATTATAAATTATGCTGCTGCTGCAAATTACATTTACTTGAGTGGAATTGCATTATGTAAAGATTATGGTTATAAACAGACGACTCTAAATTTGTGCAGGCTGAGACGCTTGCTGAGCATATCAAATTCGATCATGGGTACAATGCTAAGAGCCCTGCAATTGTTAACGTATGCTTCTTTTCTATGTTTAGTATTTTGTTCATAGAAACAAGGATTCATTTTTAGTTACAGATATATGGTGTTTTGTTTTTGATGTCTTCAGTTACTAGAGATCATGGGAGAGTTAACACCGGATCAGCAGCGGGCCTTCTGCCAGTTTGTTACTGGTGCACCTAGACTTCCACCAGGTGGCCTGGCGGTGCTTAATCCAAAGCTGACTATAGTGAGAAAGGTAACGTGCTGAATTTTTTTATTTTTACAGTCACATCTCGTTTTAGAAGCTCAAAAATACATAATTTGTGCCTTCTTGCGTGTTTTTTGCAGCATTCTTCAACTGCAAGTAATGCAGCAACTAATGGAACTGGGGCATTGGAATCAGCAGATGAAGATTTGCCAAGTGTGATGACTTGTGCTAATTACCTGAAGCTTCCTCCGTACTCTACCAAGGTACAGAATTTGGCGAATGAATAAAACAGTTGATTATATATCTGATGTCAAGCTTATAAAAAAATTTCATTAATTGCTTTTTTTCTGAACAGGAAATTATGTACAAGAAACTGCTATATGCAATCAGTGAAGGGCAGGGATCTTTTGATTTATCATGAGTTGTTGAAACTAACCAATCGAGCTTTGTATATTATAAACATCACAACAATGTCAGGGTCAATTTTCTTCCCTGGGGATTATTCATCTTCAAACGTAGAAATCCTATTTGGTCAAATAATGGCTTCTTTTCACTGCCCTTATAATATGTTTGCATCATTGGCAAGGTTAGTTTTCATTTTTTTTTTTTCTCCTTGTGTTCAGGTTTTGCTTTCATAGGTCACAGCTTGCTGGGGTGTGTGGGTTTTTATATTTATATAGTTGATTATTAATAGTATGGATATATATTCATTGGTTCTTATGTGTCGAATGGAATTTTGTTCAGGTGAGACCTCAGGCTGCCACATTCTGAGGGGAGCTGTGCAGAGGGAGGAATCTTCAGTTGTGGAGCCCTTGTTTTTTGGCTGCTAGGCTTTTATTGTATATAAATAGGAATTTAGAATTCATTTTTCGTATTCGACAACTTAATTGGCTGTTAGATTCAATATATATACATGTATGGGATAAAATGAAAGGGAAAAATAAATGATTGAAATGTTTTTATGCCTTCTTTAAGTTGATATTTAATTTTCATTTTATATATCTTGTGTAGTATATTATTGTATTTATGTATTGCTGCTGCTATTGGTATTTGCATTGCATCAGCATCAGCATCACCTGTGTTGAATGTTTTTGTTCCGCAATTGTACATTGTAGAATGAATGATTTCAAATGTAGGTAGGACTGGGAAACGAATTTGATTGCATATTTCACAGGTTGATAAGCTGTTATTATGGCTTTCATTAGCATTTGGAATTAGGGTAAATAATAGATGGAGCTAAGAACATTGAAGAATGAGATATGTTTCGTCTATATTTGACAACTGAGCGACCTAAGAAAATCCTTTTTCATTATCTGAGCTAATATATTACTAGTTAAACAATGAGCATTGAGTTTAAATTGAGCGGTGTTAATGTTATCTCTCTCGAACTGTGTCGGAATCAGCCCGGATTGACTGACGGTTGGACCGCAATTTGGCATTGTTCTTACAGTCCAATTGCCATTCAATCCGGTCAGATTGTTATTATCAGTTTCAGGGTACAATCGAACCGGGAAGATGTCAGTTTCCGGTCCCGGTCCAATCAACCGGTCGAGTCCAGGTTTCAAAATAGTGGTTTGAACTTCTTATAAAGAATATTTTTAGGGAGATTATCTCAACTTTAATTCCTTCCTCAATAACTGCAAACCCATTTTAAGCCATCACCTACCTTAATTCAAGCTCAAACTTTGTTTTGGTTCCGAATTGAAATGTTCATTTTATATTTAATTAAGGATAATGCTACATGAATGTAATATAAACGTTATCATATTATCTTATAATTAAAGTATTGTGATTAAATAAAATATTATAATTTTAATGACTTGGAAATTCTGAGAATCTCTGAGTCCTAGAGAACAAATGTGAGTTTGAGTCTGGTTGGCAACAACACAGTAGGAGTGAAATAGATTGAAATCAATTTATATTATACATAGAAAAAGAAAAAGAAAAATATGTTAGTATTATATTAAGTCCCTATTAATGAACGATTATATAGTAATCGTGTTTATAATATAATAATAAATGAATAAAGAACACAAGAAAAGTGAGATTACAATTGTTGAGATTGACCACTTCATATTCAGTTTCCTCCTGTACAAAAAAGTCTGAGGTAATTTCAATCTCTTTTTTTCTAATTTTAATTTGGCCATTGCCATGCTTTAAGCTGCAACTTCTTGCAATCATGACTGCAAACTCCTTGCAACTCTCTCTGATCTCCTCTTTTTTTCTTTTCTTTTTTCAGTTCTTGTAATCGCACTTCACTTGGATTGCTAGATTCTTTGTCAAATTCGGACATGGATCCGGCTTCTGGGTCAATAGCTCTTTGTCATATGGTACTTCACAGCTATTCTTTCCCAGGCAATGCTGCCAAAAAACACATGCAGTTGAGACATCTGTATTGAAGGTTGACTGTTTGATATGATACTAGAAAACTGTTGATGGAAGTAGAAACTGTTTTACCTTTTCTACGATTTCCTTGGTAGCTGGAGCGGTGCAATTTCCGACAAAGTAGGAACCGCAAAAACCAGTTGGGTCGCCATAGCTTGCGAACTGCACCTCGGTGATGACTTTGTGGGTTGGACAGTGCAAGCCAGCCACTGGTATTGGAGCACCATGCGCCGGAACCAGCTGCTTGTTTATGGATTCCCATGCCTGCACGGGTGGTGGATGGTTTTCTGTTATGTAACTGCAAATTGTATCTCTATCCACCAGTTCAATCTGGATCTCTTCAGGTTTCCCTCCTTCCTCCTCCTCAAGGACAACCATCAGATTGTCTGTTGGCTTCAAGAAGGATCTTGGAACATGGTACCTGAGTACAACAATGTGTAAAGCGTCAAATCTGGGTTTATAGTTCACACGTTAATGTCTGGAAACATACTTTATTTTCGTGTATTACTTACTCGGATTGAGTAGGCTCGCCGAGTGGGGACAAGTAAGACACCCAGTAGCGGCCAATGCTCTCTCCGTTGATCCAAGTCATGCCTTTGCCCATCTTGTTCATCCTGATGGCGACAGATTTATCGCCTTCAGGAGCATCAAATGTTGTCTACAACAACAAAAATATAGTCACCCTTTGAAGTTCATGGCCAAAATGTGTGAGATTTGAACCAGATTTGAGAATTTTATGCATTACCTTGAACCATGAAAGAGCCGGTCTTTTGTCCTCAAGCTTTCTCCACTTCATCTGGTTTAATCCTTCCTCACTGTAAACACGAATTCTCTCTCCTTCCAAACCAACCTGCAAAGAGACACCAATTCATGAGCTTGTATTAGCTAGCCATCTTCAGGCATCAGTTTATCAATTTTGTTACAGGATTTCACTGAAATCTATATACCTGATGGCCCCAGTGATTGTTTGTAAGATCAAGAGTTCCTGTGTTCAAGCCAAGAATCTCCACAGAGCGAGGTCCGGCAAATCTTTTCTCCATATAGACTCCACTATCCTAATTTATTGATAACAAAAACATTTTCTTCATTTTTTTCTTTTAAAATTCATCAGTTGAAAACAATATGTAATATCAAAGTTATTGAGTCCTTACTGGTAATCCAACTAAACCACCCAAGATCACTATACTGTTGACTCCAGGCTTCAGGTTTATTGGCCTCTGGAAGACGAAGCTCTTGTCGATATGGCTCCCATGTCCACATCCTAAATTGCATAATCTCAATTATCTAAATGAAATATGTAACATTTCTAACGATACAACAGAATATTTTATATATTTGCTGTTTTGAGGTTCTCACCGACGTATTCGCCATTTACAAATGCGAGTAAAGAATGGCCAAGACTTGCAACCATCAGAACTGGGGCAACATCTTGTTTCATTGGCAAGTCACGCCATCCCAAATTTATGCTGCAATAGAAATAATACAGAACATATTGAATCTAGTGACAATAGTTTGTGAATTATGCTATAATTCTGGGCAGTTTATGATACACTTACCTGGTGGCGTAAAAAGCATAATCTGTTGTATCCTTTGTCAGGCCAAAGAGCTCCAATGGGTTCTTGGCCTTGTTTGGAAGTTGGTCAAAGTTTGGAATAATTTCATTGGTCATCTCCCAGTTTGAAGCAAGCTTTTTGTTTGCAACCTCCGATTTCACGAAGGTTCTGGCATTATGCTGTGATACAATCTGTTCAACATAATCAACTTCTCTGTTAGCTAGTGCAATTTCTGCACAATGACATAACCCTTTACTTTTCAATTCATTTAGTTTCTTCATAATCAACTTCCATGACACCAATTGTAACACACAGGGAATTAGGACTCACCGTTTGAGTGTTGTAAACCACAGTCTTGCAGTCAGGGAGGATGCTGATCGATTTCGCGGGTAGGTAATATGAATTACCTCTAAATGTAACATTCTGACCCTTATTAGTAGCATTGTTTGCCAAGAAAGCGGCACATGACCCGCTTCCCTCATAGACTCGAAACTGCACATTTAAACAGCTTGACAATCAATAGGAATTGTGTTAAAATTTCTTTCACCTATATTCAAGCTAAATCGTATGCATGTTTACCTCTGTATCTTCACTGAATTTTTCAACACTAGGAATCCCCCGAAGGAGAGCCCTCTTCCCTAGGTTTAAAGCCCTGTGTAAGTCCCTCAGGTGACTATATTTGGGCTCTCTAGGCAAACCTGTTAAACACATAAAAGCAAGCATATTTAGATGCTTATAGGACAACCTTAGCTCATTTTCTGAACTATCAAAGATGAACATTTTGAAATCGTTACCGAATTCATCGAGAGGTGCCTCATCATAGTAGCGTGTTGTTACAAAGTGGGCACTTGTTCTACCAAAATTTGTACCACCATGGTACTGCAAACACAACCACAGATGTGACTCATAAGAAAAACAGATTGCTCTTCAGGTAAATCAAATCTTTCTGATCTGAATGAAGTATCTTCCTACCATGTAGTAATTAGTTAGTGTTCCGTTTTTCGAAAAGAAGCGGGCAGTTGAGAATGCAATATCTTCTGCTGCTCTTTGGGATGGTGGGTCTCCAAATACTCTAAACCTGTAGATTTTACAGCAAAGAAATGTCATTAACAGTTGCACACATTTCTCTTCTCAGAATTGTTTCATTGACAGTCATCTTAACAGATACTCACTGAGCAGTCCAGTTCTCAGTCCACAGAGAAGGCTTGTTGGGTCTATTTGGGCCAACAAAAGTATCTCCGCAGTGCCTTCCATTGCAAGTATTAATCTACACATAATAGCCATGTGTTCATAAAAATAATTAAATTTGTATCCATATATGTTTCAATCATAAACTTCTGTTGCAAGAAACCTCTCATTAATAAACATACCACTGGACCAGGAGCATCAATTTGCTTGCACATAACCCACGGGACTCCAGTGTTCAAACCCAAAGCTAAGTTTCCTGCCCATTGAACATAGCTATCCCCCAACTTTCTAAATGCAAGCTGAATCGTGTTGTACTCATTTTCGATCTGCGAATGCGAACAGATATATGTCAAATCAGAGGAGAAATATTATGCAAATGAGTCATGTTACATGCCATTCTTGGAAGTATAGAGAGGAACCAACCTGTGATAAGATGATGGGGCCTCCTTGCGAAGCGAATAACTTCTCACCTTTCATCTTATCGATAATCATTGTAACATAATTTTGCATATAGTACTGCAAATGGGAGAGTTTTTAGTCACAGGAGCAGAGCTTGAATCAGTTGCATTTTATTTCCAGATCTGTGTTTTGGATGATGAACATAAAATTACCTTGAATGGTTCGTTATCAGACCGAAATGTGATGTTGGGGACCTCTCTCAACCAGTAAGGCAATCCACTGAGGTTTTATATTGACAAACCAAAATTTGAGACTGAGACATTATGAAGCTTAAACTTAAACAGGAGGGAAATTGAAAAAAAAAAAAAAACTGAGAAATTCAGAATTATACCCATGATTCCATTCAGCTTGAATGAAAGGTCCCACGCGAAGAGTTGCATACATCTTATGCTCCTGAATCAGCTTGATGAATTTCACCAAATCATATTGTCCTTCAAAATTAAACTGCAAATCGAAAACATTTACCCCATAAATCACATTGCCTATACTATTTCTCTTATACAAACATAATTAGCTACACATTTTATATATCACCTCGCCTTTTACTGGCTCATGAATGTTCCAGAAAACATAAGTCTGAATCACATTCAAGCCTCCACGTTTGGCCTTTTGAATAAGCTCCGGCCACATCTGAACCACAATTCAAACACAACACAACACAATCATTAGCCATATTTGTGATCCATCTTTAGCTTTATTAACATCTTCTAACTTAATTATATCGAAAATTCTCCGGTTAACATACATCAGGGGTGCTACGGGTGTAATGAATAGAGCCGGAGAAGAGAAGCTCCCTTTTGCCATCAATGATCAATGACCTTCCATCATAAGTTACACTTATTGTATTGTTCGTGCCATGATCATCGCTCGCAGTTACAGAAGCAGCAAGCAGACTAAGCAAGGTAAAGAAAACAACCCACCTCACGTCCGCCATTGTTGTTAAAGTAAAACAATTAAAAAGTTATATTAATCAGACGAAAAAGACAGACAGCAGTTAACGAGCCAAAGCTGGGCCCTCCTGCATGAATATGGAGGTACCCGGAAGCTAAGAAACGATATTTCCTTTCATAAGACAGAGTTATAGGAGAAGTTGAAGGCAAATATAAGGCCTTAGAGAAAACCTCGGATTGTCTTTATACTAAACTTGGAAGTTAACATTAGTTGGAGGAGGTCTGAATTAGGACCGGACCTGCTTAAGAATCGGCTTATCAGCTTCTACAAGTGTAACAACAACTCGAAACTGGCGGGTAACTTAACAGAACTTTCAAAAAAAATTCTGTACTTTCTTCATGTTCGTTCATCATTGTTAGATTAACAATGGTGTATATTTACATGAAGACTAATTTTCTTTTCTTTTTTTTTTATTTCAAACCATTTTTGCTGTATTTTTGTTGTAACTAAACGTTTTCATTTCATTATATTAAGAAATGTGAGATCATATTCATATTATAACCAACAAATGATCATATATAATTAAGTGAAAACTATATTGTTAAGTAGATATATACATTATTCATATGAAAAATGAAAGAGTTATTATATGATAATAATACATATATTATGTTATAAATTAATTAGGTTATGGTTAGAACCAGCAATGATTGACTATTGAATCTCTCGAATTGGACAAATAGTTAAAAACCATGTTGACAAATCCAATTGTTGTTAATGGTTAACAACTTTATTAAATAATACTCATAAGAGATTAGTCGAGCAATTAAATTTATGGTTTGTTCCCACAAAATTTGAATTTGAGTCTCTTCGTAAATACCTACATATTCAAAGATTATTAAATCCAAAAAGTATAGGGTTCGACTCAGGGGCGTAGTTAAAGTATGCTCAATGGGATCATTTGACCCCACTGAAATTATTTAAAACAAGTATATATTTTGTAATAATTAACGATTTTGATCCTACTAAAATGATTGTCTTATTACATCTATAGAGAAAAAAAAAATTGATGACATTGTCAATGAAGTAACTATGCAACATTTTCAGAGTATGAAAAATTATCGATGACAATTATAGAATTGATAATTTGGTATGTATAACTTTTAAAAATTAAAATTTTAGATTAATTTGTTTAATG
>WYDK02000051.1:5215212-5226543 GCA_009867345.2 Toxicodendron radicans
AAAACCTTATCTTAATTTTAGCCTGTAATGGACAAAAGAAGATGAGCAATATTACATTATGTTTCCTTTCCAAACATCCATTTAACTTAAAGCAAAAAAAAAAAAGCAAGTTGGAAACTGAAAACCTGCTTAAATTATTTCATTTGATTGCCACATTTCACCGCACCACCATGTTTCAATCTTCTAGGGTCTGGTTTTGATAATTCTAATAATATTGTAACCCTAACCCAAAGTGTATCCTCTTTAGTAATATTACACATATATCTTGCAGGTTTCTAGTTTCCAACTTGCTTTTGTTTTTGCTTTAAGTTAAATGGATGTTTAGAAAGGAAGCACCTGACCTGGAAAGGAACAAAGATGCTTTCACTAGGTGAATTAATGTGAAATTTGAGTGTATTATAGAGTATTTCATTTTTGGTGCCCTATATGATACCAAACTTGTTTACTTCACGTTCACTAGAAAGTTCTTGTGTTGAAATGAGCAAACTTTTGGACTAAGGTCCAACCAATGAGACTAAACCTAGGGTTAAAACAGCCAGAACCTGCCAGCTCTACAAATGCCACATCGCAAACAGATATTGGGTATAATGAAATGGCATCACATGGGGTGTGGGTCAAGTCATGGGTGGTGAGAGAGGTTGATGATGGGTCCTGTCCTGTCTGTGTATAAAACTTTAAAATATTATACCTACACAAAAAGCCAAAGAAAGGAGAAAAAGAAAAGTGATTTTCGGCTTTACAAAGGAAAAAAAAAAATTATTTTGTTGTAAGAGTTTGAAGGTTAAGAGGAGGGAATCATGTCATGGCCTCATGGGTTCACTTCTTTTAACAAAAACAAAAGCAAAAGAGTGAAGTGTCTTTACAACGGTTTTATCAGAAAGAAAGAAAGAGAAGAAAGAGTGGTCCTCACGGGGGTCAAGATCAGGCTGACACTACACTCCTCCACTCCACCACCATCACCCAGGGCTCTGGTTTGATTTTGATCTTATCATTTTGCTTAAAATATGTGGATATGTGGTCCAGATTGTTCGATAAGCCTTATTATAGGGCACATAGAAGGAGGATTTTCTCCCCTAACAGCCCTTTTTTCTTTTTGGGTATGAGGGAAAAGATGAAGACCCTATTTTTGCACTAAACCCAATCAATTCAAATTCAATACACAAGTCTCAGGAAATGAACTTTTCGAATCCTATGACTACTACCTTGACCATTTGTTTTTCTTTACAGAGTTTGACAGTCTTCTTATAACTTTTTCATTGAGGGGTCATACTGAGAATCTAATAAAAGGTTCTGCACAACAATGAAACCCCGTTCAAGTCGGCCACATTTTAAAGCACAAACTGCCAACGGTAAATTTTACACTATCATCATAAGCATTATCCACCTAGAAAATAGCAGGAAAAACAGACACAAAAAAAAAAAATTGCTTCTGTTCAATTGGGGAAAAAGGACAAAGGAGGTGGGGGGTGGGGGCTCCAATTCATTCACGATAATAATTGTATACGGGTACAACATTATCTTCAAGTTACAGTCCCAACCTGAAAGCACAAGTTATTCTACATGGTTCATTGTATTGAACAACTTCACAGCATGGAAGAATAGGATCTTCTGTTATTCCATTAAGCTTCGATCTGAATATCCAACAACTTCAATTTTTTTTTTCCCTTAGAAAAAAGACCGCTTGCCTCGATCGATGTCCAATATCTTTCCAATTGGCGTCCATAAAAAGATCCTGCAATGTTAAGCAACAGCTTAGAATTACATGTAGAAGTTATCACATGTGAACTACCTACTCGTGGGAATTATCATAATGCATTCAAAGATATTCTAAGATGACTTTGGGAATATATAAGGCGTGAAAAGAACAGGGGAAAACCATTTAACTCCATGTTTCTAAATGCTATATTATGGAAAAGACAGATGGATTTGCAGTCAGTTCCGAGAAAAAAAACAAGTCAACTAGATAAAATATGTTTCTAATGTATATTAGGTCTAGACTCAATTCATAGCAATTATAACATTAATCAGCATAAAACTATGATTAATGAAGTTTATGAGACACCTGATTTCATGCACAATAGCTGACGATTGTAGCACATATGGTCAAATTGAAATAGTGACCTAGACCTAACATTGTTATAATCTGTGTTCTAAAATTATGCTCTAGCTAGAGAAAAACACAAGATGGATTAGTGAAAATAATGACCAAATTTTACAGTTTTATTCTTTGAATCCATCATCACACTTCAATAAAATAGAACTAAAAAAGTTATATACATCTCGACAAAAAATCATCCAGCATTTCAGACGACCAAGTACCTTAGTCCGGCAAGGCCGTTCCTCGTTCAAGATTGTTTTTGATCTCCAGTGTGTATTTACCAAATGCTCGCTCAATCTTCTTGTTGAAATGCTCGTTACGGTCATTAATTGAGTCAATGTCTTTCTCTTCATGGAACCTCCTCCTCCTGCTAAAGGACTTCCTTTTCTCGTCCCGGTCCTTGAGTTCTTTCACCATCCTTTCAACTTTATCCTCAGAGACCTTTGGAGCCTACACAAAATGAATGGAAAATTCATGAATTAAAACACTTGATTTTGACCAAATCTACAAAAAGCAAAATTTCTCAAAAAAAACCATACCTTCCCATATTGGAGGCTTGAAGCATCCCGGTAGAACTCTGGATCAGCTTCTTTTAGTCTGTTATATTCCTCTAAATCAACCTCGACATTCTTTGTCCGTTTCTTATAAGCATCGTACAATGTCTTCTGATTGAAAACTGTCAAAAGAATAATTTCATCTTAGATTAAAAACTTTATTCCACTGTACTTGTCAATTTCAGATCTTAACATACAACATTAAGATGGTACACTTATTTTCAAGTACAAAAGTAAGCTAACACAAGAAAGAGAGAACAGAAATAGCTCTTTACCGCGTTTTCAAAAGTCAAACAGTACTAATAAGCAATAGAACTTCAGGAATGCATGCCTAAGATAGCATTTCTGGAATCTTGCACCCAAATCACTGGGGAAAATGTTTTGATGCATGTTTGCAATCTAATGTATGTATGTAACAATGTTTCTGATTACAAACAACAGACAAGCAAGTGGATATATAAGCATGTAAAGGCAGACACCAGGATATGGACATACCAGGAAAAAGTAAAAGTAAGAGTATCAGAAAAATGAAATAAAAAGTTAATAAGTAACATTAAAATACCATCCCAACCAAACGGAGCAGGATCCTTCTCCCATTTCTTATATTTTGTCTCCGCTGCTTCTTGTGTATCTAGCATATATGCCTTGGTCATATCCAAACCATTTGAATCTAGAAGTTTGCCTATCTTTTTCTTCCTCTCCTCAAGCCATTTTTGTTTAGAGATGCCCCTAGATTCCTGAGGAGATTCCATTCTTTTCTTCTCAGCAACCATTGCTGTTTGATTCGCTTTTCTTGCCTCATTCTGCAACAATGCAACAACCACCAATGATTAAAAATTAATTTAACAGTGATGATAAAAGATAGCATGACAATTTTTGAAATACAAATCAAATTAAAAAAAATATGACTAATAATTATTGATTGAACGAAAACATACCATCTTAAGCCTCAACTCGAACAACTTTTTCGCTCTTCCTGTAAGCTTTGTAATGTCTCCCAAATTCTCCTCAGCTGGTTGGTCAGGGTCACTACCTGAATGTTCCTCAAAATTTGGTCTTTCATCGTTGAAATCTTCAACCACATCAGGAGCAGATGCGTTGGATTGACCGCTGCCACCATTGACTGGCACAACTTCTGAAATAGTGTAAAATGTAAAATTTAAGTATGGAAGGAAAAACATGGAGTTAGAATAATTGAATATATCCTAGAACCATCAAATAATACTTCCACTCTCTGGTATTCGTCTAAAGAAGAAAATGAAAAGAAATAGTAAAATGTTTTAGATGTATGCAGAAGGCTTTAGATAAGAAAAGAGAAAACTTGGATCTAAGGAGTCACTACTGTGTGCCCAACATTTGGAATACTCAAGTCCAAAATAAGATGGCACCTTAAAAAACTTAATTATAAGATAAATGAACTGTCCATGAATATTTTGAGGATGAATACAAGCTTTTTCCAATCCTATGTTCATAGTTTTGCTGGACATCATGCAGTAAAAAAATGAGCAATTATACTATCTCACACATAATTGTGTTTTTCCAGCCAAAAGAATGGCCAACTAACACAAGCAACATAAATACATACTAATAGAGAAAATATCAATTCCAAACTAGAAGCAAGCACTGTTAGTTTAAATGGCGCACAAACAGAATCCAACAAAATATACCTGTTTCTTTTTTACCCATTCGCACCTTTGCTTCAGCAATTTTTATGAAGCAATATTCCACACATTCATGGTAAGGATTTGATGCATTAATACAGTCCGGGTGAACTCTTCTTTCTTCCTCCATCTTTTGTACTAACTTCACCTCTTTCTATCAACTCAAATTTCCTGAACAACACAATAAAATGATGAAATTAAACCTCCATTAACAAACATATACACGTATGGCATGATTTTATGTAATGGGCATACGCCCATGATGTGTTCACATCCTACCTAATACCTTTCTGACCTAATTTCAAATTATTTTCTAAATCTTATTTTACACTCTGAAATTCAATTAAAGGTTATACCTTTACATAATAAAGATACATAATAAGTAGAAATTACTTCAGAATTCCATCTAACACTTACAAAAATCAATAATCCAACCATTCGCGTAACCCTAAAATTTGATTACAAGGTATACGATATGTGCTACTTAATTCTTAAATCACGAGTAACAAGCAGTTCATCTAATTAATTTATCAGTATTCCTTCCAAACCAAAAATATATATATATATATGCATAATTTTCAATACCTTATTGTTTTTTTCTTTCCTCAAGTTTCTACGCAACCGAACGATGATAACAGCTAATCGAAGCTGAAAATCGAATTGAAAAAGATAAGTAGAGACTTACCAGTGCTTTCGATTCTCAGCTCTGTCTCGAGGGTTTTGTTTGGCTAAAGAGAAAATAGGAAAGAAAAAATTAGAGGCCAAAGCGCGAACGCGATATTGATTTGGGGATTTCTTTTCCGGGCGGTTCAAAAACCGGTTCAGATCCGAGTCCGTTTGGGTTTCGAATTAGACACTTTTATATTTATTTTTTCCTATTTAATAATAATATAAATATCTTTAAGCTTTACTAAAAAAGTGGAGATCAGTTATAAAAGAAATATTATTATTATCTCACAGATGGGTCCTTGTCTATTCATTAATCTCTCGTTCTCTTCTAACTCACACATAGACGTCTCGTGTAGAGATTTGACATAATATTAAAAAACCAACACATAAACGCTTAACTAGATACCGAAAGACAGATTGAATCTGATATCACTTATTACAACTATTAAAAATAGAAAGTTTCATACATCAGATTAGATGAAAAAACTCTTTTATAAGCTTAAGACCTCTCAAATACGTTTTCGTCTTCAAATTCGGTATAATATATATAAAATAATCTTCTGATAAAAGTTTTACATAAACAAGTTTGAAACATAATAAAAAGAATATATATATATCTTGATTGCACATGTAAAATAATTAACACAAATCACAAGAACCTTAAAACCTTACATAAACCCAGACACATTTTAGCAACCATAAAGGGAAGGCACTTGAATTCCCTCGACTGCAGACCTAAACTTGTAGAAGCTAATAGCAACAAAGGCACACCCTTAGTCCTTAAGACTCTCAAATGTATACAATGTCAAATCAAAATACTCGCACTATGTTTCCCACCCTATTTTAGTACCAGTGCAATCAAAATCAATTACATACTTGACCTTATTGCATCAAACTACTACTATTAAACAAGAAGAACAAACAATTTGAGTTATAATTACTAGAAATTCTTGTCTTGCAGATAATCTGCCAGGGACTTGCTTTTGAACTTTTCGACTTTGGCCCGTGTAGATTCAATGGTTTTCTCTAGCTCAGAAGATTCGGATTCGAGCTCGCGCAAGCGAGTTTTGGTTTCAGCGACATGAGCCTTGGCAGCTTCATATTCTTTTTCCTTGAGAGCTAAATCTTCCATCTGGGATTCTAGTTCTTTCCTTGTTGATGCCAAGAGATTATCACAGGTAGATTTTGCTCTTTCGATGGTTTGGTGCCGAGCAGTAAGCTCGATGGCTTCTGAGATTTCGTTGAGAATCCTGCGCAGCCATTCGACATCGATTTGTGCAGATTCAACATCATTAACAACAGCTAACATTTCTTTGACTTTGGCTTTGGTAATCTGCGTGAATGAAGTACCTTGCAGTTCTTGAACCACAGCGCAAAGGCATTCCAAATAGTACGCACGCATGGAATTTGATTTCAATTGACAGTTTGCTGCTATATCTCCATATTTGTCCAAGATTGTCTGCAAAATGGAAGAAACACTTGCTTTCACTTGGTATTTTCCTACCGTGACGCAGGAATCTGAAATTACAGATTCTGCATCGTTGTCATCACTGTCTTCTTCAACATCATTGACACCTAAGAAACTAAAGTTCCTAGACCCAACAGGTGATCTAGCAATGTCTTCTCCAATGTCCCTGGCCATCGGGGAGGCTTTATGCTTCTCATCCTCTGGTGGTTCTTCATCAGCAAAAGGAACAATCTCCTTTGGAGGATCTTTGGACCTATTATTCTGTTAGAGAAGAGGATGCGTATGAGTAAAATGGATATTAATAACAGATTATTGATCCAACATAACTTGACAGAAAGTGAGAGAAGGATAAGCACCATCATGATATTCCCAGATGGAGGTATTGATTGAGTGGATTTAACTTGCTCCTTGCTGAAAGAATTATCTTGAGGATAAATTTCAGCAGAATATTGTTCGGAAGAAAAGGATTCATATTTCTCTGAATCAGCCTTTTTCTTAGGTTTATGTTCAGCATTTTTAGCATCAGGATTGATAACTCCATAAGAGACATCTCGAGGAGAATTTGGTTGACTTGCATATGCTTTCTTTTTCCTGCCAAAGCTCCAGGAGCCTGCAATGAAAAATGGACCATGTTAGAAGTCACACATCAAAGAGGTGGTGTGCTGTGGATTGAGAAATATCCTCCTTGAGGTGGACTCTGCAATTTTGTCAATCAGCAAAATTAGGTACAATAATCTCTGCATGGGTTTCTGAAGTACATATAGTTTAAATAAACTAGTATTCTTTCTTTCTTTTCCTTTCCTATCTCTTACACAAAATCTACAAAATAATTGAGAATTTGAAGAAGAAGGAAGAAAGTTATTCATTCTACTAGCAGCAGAAAAAGCTTCCAGCATACAATCTATATCCCCGCTTACTTTAAATAACATTCCAATACCAGAAACAGTCTAAAACTTCTAGTGAAAGCTTATCCATTGTTCTAACTTTCAGGGCCACACTTTTTTTTTACCCAAAATCCCTCAACCTATCCCATATGTTGACAAAGCTCTAAACTGCGAGCTACTTCTAGACCTTACAGCCTTGGTACCTAAGACCTTGTGGGATATAATATCCCAAGTAGGTGGCAAAAATCAGATTTGAATCCTTGACCTCTTTGTTGAAACCAAGGGCTTTTACCACTAAGGGTTATACTTTCAGTGTAATAAGGAACATAGAATTGATAAAGGGCATATGAATATTATTCATCAGCACATTTCATCATTCTCTTGGGGTCCATAGAAGGATGAAAAACAGAAAAAGTGAAAAAATCAAGATTGATCAAAATTATTTCAAACAATGTGATGAGAAACAGAATACAAATGAACAAAGGAAAAAAATAAAGACCTGATTCTTTTTTAACCCCCAGAGCATTGACCTCGCCATTCCTGTTCATGCAATAGTCACCACATTCGTGGTAAGGATTAGACGCTTTAGGACAATTTGGATGCACTTTTCTCTGTTCATCCTTCTTTTTGGTAACTGCAACTTCATTTATACCATTGTGATTATCTAAAAGAAACGGAAAAATTCAAACACTCCTTAATCCAATATTATTATCACTTAACTGTTCCCTTATAATTCTAGATTATTGTCATGTGCAATTAAAACTAGCAAAAATTTCAAACGAGACTTACCAACGGGTCAAGATTACCAAAACTTACATGAAAACCACCTAACAATTTACTAACTATAATCAATCTTCAAGAAATGATTCATATAAAAAAATCTGTGAACTAAAATTAGGTGAGAGTTTTGCCTAGAGCTTCTTTCAGATATAATAAACAAGAACTGGATGAGTGTCAATCATCCAAATGCTTTAGAATCAAAGGAGTTATGGAAGCTGGAAGGCCGCCCCGGGGGTAGGACGTTTCACAAAACACAAATGAAGAGCGAGTATGTATATTACACTTGTCATTGTCAGAGGAAAAAATGTAAATAGATTAAAAACTGCAGCTAGTCAAGAACAAAACAGAAATCACCAAATGAGGGGAATGGAATTCTACCCCCAATAAGTAAAATAAGTTCAGCAAACGTATGGGGACAACAAGACAATGATGAACTGTAATGAAAATATATCATAACATGATTGGAAAACAAATTGAGTATCCATCAAATTCAAACTATTCCTTAAAAACTGGCATCCAGAAACTGAAAAGGCTATCATCTATCTCTATATTTAGAAGTAGAGTCCATCAACAAGCATATAAAATGCAAATTGCCTCTCCTAGATCCAATAAATCAAACAACACAAAGCGTCATATGGAGTATCACTTTTCCATGGAACCAATACTGCCAAAAGAAAGGTCTAGTAACGAAGGAGGTAGCACTGCCTCATAATACAACAAATCTAAGAAACTTAAAGATCATTAATCAACTGTAATTTCTAGAAATATAGCACAATCATACAACATATGAACAAAAAATACCTGCAAGAAATAACTACACTTACCCGACTTCTTTTTTTCCTTCTGTCCCTGTCCCTGAGCAATCTTTTCCAAGCAATACATACCACACTCATGGTAAGGATTATTAGCATTCACACAATTCGGGTGAACTCTCCCGTTTTGAGCCATATCCCAGTTGAGTTTGCTCAACCTGCAAATCCAAAAAATCATTAAAACAACCTGCTACATATCAAGAGAAGTTTCTTATCCAATCACACAATAACCCCATATTGTTCAATCCTAGAAAGTCCTTTCTTTGATTGAAAATCATACTGCAAACAAACACCTTTTAAAGAAGAATCTTCTTGATATAGGCTATAGATTAGGTAATCAATATACCAACTCCATAAACAAATCACTGCTTGATGGCTGCAAATTTTCACATCCAATAAAAAAAAAAATAACACTTAAACTGAAATAGGTATGAATAGACCATTTCAAAACCAAACCTTTGGCAAAAAACTGGACCCTTTTTCCCAGAAATAACAGAAAAAGTCCCTTCAAAATTAAGAAAGATTATGCACAAATCATTCCATCAACCAAAAACACAAACTTAAGCATACCCAGGATAGCAAAACTTCCATGCAACAATAAAACACAAAGAAAGAAGAGGAATCCAGAGAAAGAAAACCTTACCCAGAAAAAGTTTTGTGAAAGAGGTGCTTGAGAAAAGGGTATTTTCTGTTTTGTTTTTTGTTTTTCAATTTAAGAGATGTGAAATGGTAGACTTTGTTTCTTTGCCGCTTTCTAGAGGGTGCATTTAATTGACCAAACACATTTGTTAACCATGAGTTCTTGGGATGTTCGCATATGTTGACTGTTGGTCACTTTTGACAAAGGAATTGTTTAAAGACAATTAGCTTAATATTTGTCATTAACCTTAAATGACACAAGATGAAATGACCCCATGGCTCATTAACAAAAAACATGGCAGACGGGAGAGTGAGCGTTGTGAGTTTTGAGTTGACTCAGCTGTGAGTTGGATTAATACACCCCTGTACTTTGGAAAGCTAACTATAGACCCCCATAGTTTCTAAAATATACATTCATCCCCCATAGTTAAGTATCCACTTGGTTTTGACTTCTAGATAGACTTTTAAAAAAGCTTCTATTCATAAAAATCCAAATTTTAAAAATAACCAGAACATACTAAAACCCTTTAAGTTTGATACTTTTAAAAAAAAAAATTATAATTCTTGGTTTTTCTTTTTATGTATTTTTTTAATTTCATTTTTATATTTCGATTTATGGTTTTCTTGAAATAATTTTATAAGTTTCTTCCACTTTTATGAATTCATCATAAGTTTCTAAAAGCACAATTAGGTAAACTTATGTGAGATGATTTTACCACCCTATCTATGAGATCTTATAGTAAAATCAATTTATAATTACCATAATAATTTATTGATTATTATTGTTATTGTTGGCTAAGTGGGCCAACATCCTATCGTGGCGGAGGCCAATGGATCGAGTCACCACGAATCGTGGCACAAGACTGATAGTTTAAGAAAATAAGGTTGCGCCTTGACTACAAGCCGTAACTTTTGGCCTGGTGGTATGCGTCTGATATTAACAAGTGGTATCAGAGCCTAATCACAACTTCGAGTCCCTTTGGAGAGCTTGTTACTTGTGGGCAAATGTTGAGGGGGGGACTGTTGGTTGGGTGGGCCAGCATCCTACCGTGATAGAGGCTAGTGGGTCAAGCACCACTCAAACCGTGGGCATATGACTAATGGTTTAAGAAAATAAGGTTGGACAAATGCTAAGGGGAGATTGTTGGCTGGATGTGCCAGCATCCTACCGTGACAGAGGCCGATAGCTCGAATCACCACTCAAACCGTGGGTATAGGGCTAATGGTTTAAGAAAAACAAAAGATTACGCTTATCTTGCAAGCTATAGCTTTTGGTCTAGTGGTATACGCTTGATCCTAACAATTACGATAGGTGAACGATTTGAAAAACACTATTGTATACTTGTTAAGTCGTAACATTATTTATATGAATAGCCTCACCACTTAGTAAAAGAACGTGTTGTGAATGTTTTAGTAAATTTTCTTTGATACGGGGATCTAGGAGTACTTTTGAAATATACAAGGGGGCTTTTAAAATTAAGAGTTGTGTTGATCCAGCTTACCTTCGGACGGCTTTGTACCAACCACTAAATCCAACTCGAGTTTCTGGCACAAAGCTAGAACAGGTGGGGCAGCTGGTTGAGCCACGCCTGGACCACATTTACTTTCATTAACAGCTTTGACTTTCTTCTTATCCGTACATTAATTGTGAAAAGCATGCCTACCAGTATTAAATTACACGTATAATACTTTTATATAATAATGATAGAATAAAACATGATATAAAATTTATTTTTAATTTAAAATTATTTATTTATATTTTATTA
>WYDK02000051.1:5262759-5278459 GCA_009867345.2 Toxicodendron radicans
GTATTACTTAGGGGAGGTCTTGTGGCTCGTCTCCAGGATTAGCCTAGTTCGGCTTGTAGTAGAACTTGAAGAGGGTGTGGACCCGGATATATCGGTAAGAAATTTTTTTTTATAAAATTCATCTCTTCGAATTTTTGTTAAAAGAAAAAAATAATTGTTAGTACATAACAACTTGGTTTGTGATTCGAAAATAATTTTAAAAAATATATATATGATATTTCAATATTTTTAATTATATTAAAACGAGAAATTTTATATAATTATTGACATTGATGTTCTATTTTTTTTTTTTTTTTTTTGTTTCGATGTCTATTAAAATATTTATGTGACCTGTCTTCCCCGGTTTCGTGTCAAAGGCCCAAACTTTACCTTCTAGCTCTTTGTGGATTTACTTTTTGGGCTTTATTCATTCAAAGCCTCTCTTCTCTCTTCTTCACGCTACAGTCGCCACGAATCACTAAATTCGCCGGTAAGCCTCCGCCGCCGAACTAGTTTTCACTCTGTCTCAGGCCTCTCGCGCTGCTGTTTCTCTGTATGACATCTTTCACAGTTCATGTTAAGTTATTTATTCAATTATTAGGATTTCTTTTTCATAGTCTGTTAGTTTATTAGGGTTTTGCCCTTTTCATTGTTTTTGATGCGGGTTGTTTATTAGTTTGGTTTAGGGCTTACTTTTGCACTTAATTTATTTTTTCACGCCACTGCGAAATTTTTTTTTATTGCCTACACATTGATTTCAGTTTCTGTTTCTGTTTCAATCCAGACTCTTGTTGAATGTTTGGGTTTCTCTTATCGTGTTTATCATATTCTAGGATATAAAATTTCTTTAGTCCTCACTTAGGAAGCTTTACTCTTGTCGTTTAAGCATGGAGAGAATTTGATTGCTTTGGTTGTAATTTGAGAATACTGTCCCATAGAGTTTATATGATCGCTGAACTGAGAATTCTGTTGCGGAATTATAGGTATTTGTGACTTTTAGTATTTGCTAATAACTTTAAATTCCAATTCTTTTTTCCCAATTCTTATATGTTTAGTTTGGAATGATTCGTTTGATTTGAAGTAAATTTGTTTGTATAGTTTTTTTTCTTTGGTATTTTTTAGGCATTGAGACAGAGATCTTGCCTTACATTGTATTTATTTTAGATAATTTTGTTGGATTATTAGTGGATAAAATTAGAATGTGCTTATTATCCTCGAATTGAGGAATGAAGTTCTATGTATTCTTTGGTTACTGAATAAACAAAAAAAAATTAAGTGAAGAATCAAATCTGAAGGAGCTTTCTGGTGAAATTGTGTCTTTATTTTTTCTGTATTATGTGTTGAAGTAATTGCTCATTCCTAAGCAATTTTAGAATGTATTACTGTTGTTTGGATTTGAATATGTGGTTGAATACAAGAAAGGGACTAATGTGAATTTTTAAGCATGCTATAATGCCTGATAATCTCATATTTTTGTTAAAAGTATTTCAGACAATTTATTTATTTATTTATTTTTATTTAAGTTCCTTAATTGGTGTGTGTTTGGGAATATGAAGAGTTTGGAACTTTAAAGAAACACTATGATGGGTTCTGTATGAGTTCTGTGATTAATTGCATATTGTCAAGATTTATGTGTTAAGTTGTTGCCATGCTTATGGATTTGATTCAATTGCATAACTAAAGCTTTTTCTTCTTTAGTTGCAGTATATTATCAATTTCTATCAGAAAGAATGGATGTTGATGTTGATCACTATAAAGTACTGGGGTTACCCTCTGGTGAGGAAGGGGCTAAACTAAGTGAAAAAGAGATATCAAAAGGCTATAAATTGAAGGCTTTAGAATTACACCCGGATAAAAGGCCTGATGACCCGGATGCCCATGCCAATTTCCAAAAGCTTAAGTCGTCTTATGAGATTTTGAAGGATGAAAAAGCCCGGAAATTGTTTGATGATCTTCTCAAAATCAAACGTGAGAAGGAACAACGACTAGTGCAGCAGGATGGAAGAAAGAGAAAAATGAGGTCTGATCTTGAGGAGAGGGAAAGGGCTGCTTTTGCTCCGGACCCAACCATGAAAGCTCGACAGGAAGAGGAGAGGATTGCCAGGCAACTTAAGGAAGAGATTGCAAGAATCAAACGCGTACATGCAAGTAAAGGAGCACCTGCAGCATCCACTGTGAATAAAGAGACTAAACAAAGTGGGAGTGGTGCTGGAGTTGCTAGGGCAGGTTTGGACAAGGAAAAGATGCTTAAGGTGTCGTGGGAGAAGTTCGGAGAGGATTATACTGCAGAGAAGTTGAAAGCGATATTTTCAGAGTTTGGACAGGTTGAAGATGTTGTCATTAAGAGTTCCAAGAAGAAAGGTTCTGCACTAGTTGTAATGTCCACTAAAGATGCAGCGGTGAGTTTTTTGAATAGTATTGGTTCATTTTTACCTTATGCAGGTTAGTAATACTGTGATTACTTATTGAATGATATTATTTTGTTATAGGTTGCTGCTACAGGAAGTGTTTGTGGTAGTCTTTCAAACCCTTTGCTGGTCTTGCCTCTTCAACCAACTGTAGCAACTGAATTTCCAAGTGAACAGAGTCGTGAGGAGACTGATGGCCTGAATAATCTGGTAGGAGCAGGTTATCAAGCATATGAAGACTCTGTGTTGCAGAAGCTCCAAATGGTGAGATTTATAATCTTTATTAATTATAATTTTTCAATTGGTAGTTCAAATGCTCTTAGATTCAAAATAGAGTTTATATTTGACTGCATGGATTTTAAGGTGAAATCACCACATCATAACTGTAGTTCTGGGTGATTAATGGTGGGGCTCACTTTATAACTGAGGCCTATACTTTTATCAGTTTCAGATGTCAGATGTGTATGATGTATGCTACACATGTATTATAACTAAGGCCTATACTTTTATTAATTTCGGATGTCAGATGTGTATGTGTATTCTACACTTGTTAATACACTGTTCCCTCTTTCCCCTCCTCCCTCTCTGTCTCTCACTCACTTGCATGTACGTTAAATCGTATAAGCTTTTAGTAATTATATTTGGCAAGCATGATTTTAATATACATTTAAGTCATGTGAACTTAAGTGCAATTATCTCCTGTCAATGTTTCTCCAAGTGTTTGTTTGATATAATGTTAGAGATTTTTCAATACTTTGGACTGTTTATAATCCACCTTAGATTTTCTAAATAGGCTTATATTTTCCTATTCACTGGAGTTTTCATTTCAGTAGAATCTATTTTATTGTTTCGGATCTAGAATTTAGAGGTACAACTTTCTAGGAGGTTTCTAAAGCATCACTGCTTTATGGATAACTCAACATTGATACTTGGTGTTTCTTTGAAGGGGCTTGGATTAACTTTTGTCAGTGCATGGCTCCTCCACGAATCTTGTTATGTTTACATAACTACATTGCTGGAACCCTTTTCAAATTGTTAAAAGGTGTTGTAATAATCTAATATCAGTAGATTAATGGCATGGGTGGATATAATCATACAATAACAGATTATATTTTGGTAAAAAATTGGCATGTCGTTCACTAGTATTGGTTGGTATGTAATCTATCTACTATTGCTAATGCATGATTGAGGAGTTGGTACTAAAGCATGCTACATCTGCTCCTAAATTATAGCACTGCGTGTAGTACTCTTTGTGAAGCCTGAAAGTGGGATTATTGTTACTGTTGAGCCAGTAGATAGACTGATATGATGTGCCAGTGTGGGCCATGTTAAAGCCATAACCTTTTGTTACACTTTATTTTTAATTTCTGCCTTTTTTGCTCCAATTTCTCGGTTTTGTAATGACTTGTCTATGCTTTTCAACAGGCTGCAAAAAGACAAAAGTGACAAGTAAAAGTGATTAGGAAGAGAATCTTGGAGGGATCATGTGTCTCTGATCTTTTGGGACTCTTATTGAAGGCAAGGAATCAACTTCTCCCATTATTGCCCATGTCACCATTTCTCTTCTTGCTTTCTTGTTTATTTGTGATTTTGTTTTGTTATGATTTGCGGTATGTTATAAACATGCATTACCTCTGACATTTATGAATCTTGAAATGCAGGACTCCTAATCTCATTGTCTTTCAGAGACTGCAGTGTATTTGAAGAGTGATTATCGTATTCTAATACGACGGTTTACAATCTTGATGGTTTAGTTTGTACATAAAACTCGATGCCGGTGTAGGGAACTTCTAATTAGTAACCCTTTCAGATTTCAACTGTAGAGTAAAACATTACAAGACTTTGATGATTCAGAACATTTTGTGTTCAGCAATTGTTGCAGAAGTACGTGGAACTCAAAAATTGTCAGATAGGTTTCCGACTGTTCAAATGATCTAATGCAGCTTGCTTGCTGCCTGTTTCAGCAAGTGATAAATTTATGTACGATTTACTTGTATAAGAAACTGGTTTCTTTCTACATTTTATATTAAATTTCGTAAAATTTTTAAATAGTGATTTGTATGATGATATGTCCTCTTTGTTTTTAGTTGGAATTTTGATCACTATATGAATTGATCTTACTTTTTACATAATGGGAAGTTGAAGTAATTATAAAGTATTTAAAAGGACATTTAATAAGGTGGATGACATGTTGTGCATCATTCATTGAGTTAAATGATTTGATTTTGGGTGTATTACTCAAGATACACTAAGTTTGAATCTCTCCTTGGTTGTTAATGGTCGTGGTTGTTAGAGTTCTTACTCAATCCTTAATTGAGGTTCAAGTAAATTAGTTCGAACATTCTTAGCCATCCATAAAAAAAAATAAAAAAAACAAAAAAAACCTAATTGAGGTTTGTGTAAACCAGTCCATCTCTGTTCATCTGAAAACATCATCCGAAAACAAAAAAGAAAAAATCCAGAACTCTATCAAAATCAATCCCAAAATATTATTTGTTAAATCCAGAACTCTATCAAAATCAGTCCCAAAATATTATTTGTTATTTAGTCCCTATAGAAGCTCTTATTCGATACTTAATTAAAGTCGGTATAAACTAGTTTAACACTCCGATTATTAAGAAAAAAAAAAAACATTCAGAATTCTATCAAATTCAAACCCAAAATAATATTATTGTTATTTAATATTTGAAAAATAAAATAATTTCTTTATTTAAAATTTTTAATAACGTATTCATAAACGTAATAATACCAAGTACTCCATCAAAATATGATTGAAACTCAAAAATCTCCTGTTATTATTGTTATTTATTATTTATTATAATTATATAAATAACAAAACCCAGGAGACTCTCTTCTTCTTCTCCTCTTGTCTGCCTACACAACACCCGACCCTCGGAAACCTGTCTAAACACGAACACTCTCCACTTTTGTTCACCTTCAACAATAAACATGGCCGCCCCCGCCTCGTGGCAGCCCCAAGAAGAGGGTTTCAAAGAGATCTGTGGCTTGTTAGAGCAACAGATTTCTCCATCTTCAACTGCTGACAAGTCCCAGATTTGGCAGCAACTCGAGCACTACTCTCATTTCCCTGATTTCAATAACTACCTCGCCTTCATCCTCGCACGTGCCGAGGTGAATAGGAAATGCCCTTTTTGTTTTTTTTTTTTATTATTATTTTGATGATGGTAAAGTTTGTGGTTTTAGGTTGTTAATTGGTTGGTGGAGTTTATTGGTTTGGTGGGTTTTTGAGGGTTTGGATGGATTTTAGTGGTGGGTTTTGGATTGGTCGGTTAATTTCGGAGATGGGTATTTTCTTTCTTTTGGTGAATTGTGTTGTAATTGTGATTGTGGGTGTTGGTGTTTGGATGATTTTTTTTTTGTGGGTTTTGATGGGTTTTTGGGTTGGGTTTATGGTTGGTGAAGTTGGTGTTGGTTTGAATTGTTTGATTTTGGGTTTGTTTGAGATGTTGTAAAGGGTTTGGTTGGCTTGAATGTGGTACATAAAAATGCTTTTGGGATATATGGGAGAGACGTCATATTTTTGTTTACATAAATAAGATTAATGGCATTTACATAAATGATTTTTTACTTAAATGAATTTAATGGCATTCACTGGATATTGAGGCCTCGTTATACTGTGCAATTCAGATACCATCTAAGTTTTATAGCTGCGCTGCAAACACTTATGGTTATCTTTATTTATTTTTTTTTAAAAAAAAATTTATTAGGGTCATTAAATTTTCAATGTTGTTTCATTATCACTAGCGTTTATAAGTGCAAGGAAGTTGATGTGTTAATTCTAGTTATACATCTGATAACTTCTAGGTGGTGATGTAGCTTAAAGCTTCTGTTTAACAATTGCCATTATGTTTGTGGGAACTTTAAACAGGGTAAATCGGTGGAGGTTCGACAAGCTGCTGGTTTGCTTTTGAAAAATAACCTTAAAACAGCATACAAATCTATGGCTCCTGCAAACCAACAGTATATAAAGTCAGAGTTGTTGCCTTGTTTAGGAGCTGCTGATAGGCACATCAGGTCCACTGTTGGGACTATTGTTAGTGTTTTTGTTCAACTAGGTGGAATTTCGGTATGGCCTGAACTGTTGCAAGCTCTAGTAACTTGCTTGGACAGTAATAACATCAATCATATGGAAGGTGCTATGGACGCTTTGTCCAAGGTATATCCTGCTTCTTAGAACTAATGAATCTTTCTGCTGTTAGTTTTTTGTTCTATATTAATGCAATGAGTTACACTCTTGGTGCCATTACTTTGTCTAATAGCTTCCTTGGTGTTCATTTATTTTGTTGAACTCTTCTATTTTGTGTTGCCATGATCCATCCTTGTTCATTAACTTGAAGAAACGTATTAATTCATGAAATGCAAAGAGTTACGAATTCTACAAAAGCTATTGGGAGTTATTCAGAAGGTGAGAAGGGGTCGGGGTGGTTATCTTTCTGAAATAAGTGAAAGCATCATTAGCAAGTTAGTGTACCTTTCATCATTAACTCATCTGTCCATTTCACCATGAGGTCCACAAAATTAGGCATCCTCATAGTGAATGGATAAAATACGGGTCTGTGTCAATGAGTGTGACAGCTGATAAAGACATGACGTGATAACTATCTCTTTAGTTTGCCTAAGTTACCAAGCACATGTTCTCATGAAAACATAATTCTCATTGTTATTTCTAACCTGCATTATGCTATGTGGATGCCAGTGTATTCGTTAGTTGTCTTTTTATCTACCAAGAGATGCTTTTATACTGTGACAGATTTCCTTATTGGTCAGAACTTTTTAGTTTGAGGCTTTTTTTCTGTGATTCCACTTCAGTTCTTTCTGGGTCTGTTGACCCTCTAGGACTCCCTTCTCCACTGCAACAATTCATATTGTGATGCTGGTCTCAAGCGAGCATTTTGATTGTACAAATGCTACTTTTTCTATTGGATGGAATAAGAAAACACACTTGCTTTTCTTACTGGTTAATGGTTACATATGATTGTTACTGAGTATTTGGTCCAAAGACCCTTATCAAACACCTTTTTCCTCCTCATGTAATTGCTCAGGTATTTGGGTTAGACTTTACTAATCGGGTATTTCTTAAGTTTTTGTGTTTGATTACCCCCATTTTGTATAGTATCTGTTTCACATGGAAGACCTAAAAGATTAAGTTGCTTTTCGGGTGTACCAGTGAGTGGTAAAGTATTCCACATTATTACGTTTGCTATTTTGACAAGACTACTTATACTATGGTTGGATCCACCTAATAGCTTAAACTTTTAGGTTAGTTTTTCGAATAAAAAACATAGTTCATCTCTAATTCCTGATACTTGATTACATATGTCAATCATAGATTAATGATCTAGTGGCAAGAATATTAATCTTTCTAATTGTCTCTCTCATAGCTAGTGCATAGTTAAAAATCTAGATTATTGTCCTTTTTCTATAATGTTGAACAAATTATGCTGCAAATTAATACAGATTTGTGAGGACATACCCCAAGTGCTGGATTCAGATGTACCTGGGTTGGCTGAGCGCCCCATCAACATCTTCCTCCCTCGATTTTTGCAGGTGACATTATAATTTAGTATTGGTCTTATGCCATGCCCAAATCCTACTTTTTGTTTTTTTCCTAGGGTTTTCATTTTTCTGGTTTTTGTGTGAACAGTTTTTCCAGTCACCGCATACCTCGCTGAGAAAGCTTTCCTTGGGTTCTGTAAATCAATACATCATGCTGATGCCTTCTGTGAGTATGCTTGAACTATTTGTTCTCTTAATAATGTTATGGTTCTACACGGGGTTAACATCCAATATTATGTCTTGATTCATTGCAGGCTTTATTTACATCCATGGATCAGTACCTTCAGGGTTTGTTTGTTCTTGCTAATGACCCTGCTACAGAAGTCCGAAAATTGGTAAATGCATTCTCTTTTAGCTGTTGCTAGACTTTTCTATTTGTGGCTTCCAGTATAGAACTGAAACAGATTCTTCTCTAGACGTGTTGAAAAGAATATCTCTCTTTACTTTAGTAATCCGTTTTCTGGTTTAAACTATTTCTGGCCATGAAGTCTTAGCTATCTAGTCATGATGTTTTTTCTTGAATGGATTCTATGATAACATATATCTCAAGGGAACTGGATATCTGCTGATCTTTACAGAAAACATTATGGTTCTTGAAGTGAGGTTGTAAATAGACTATAATCTTATCGTTTTATGATCTAGTGATAGCTTATTGAATTTTAAATTGTTTGTAAGCTTGGCTGTGATCTCATCTGTTTGTTGTCTATTTCAACTTAATAGGTTTGTGCAGCATTTGTTCAGCTAATTGAAGTCCGTCCATCTTTCTTGGAGGTGAATTTCTTGCTTGTTTTATTTTAGTGTCACACGTTTTCTTTTTGATTACATATATTTCTTTTTGGTCTTATTTTGGCTGGATGTTATGCACTTTTATTTCATCTCTTGTAATCCAGTCTGGTCGAAGGGTTTGAATAGACCCTTTATTGTGATTTATTAGTTTCTATATCATTATTTTGTCTTTTTCTATGCCGCCTTTCTCCTTCTGTTATTGATGATGACATGCACTATTTCAGGCGCATCTAAGGAATGTAATTGAATACATGCTACAAGTCAACAAGGATGCTGATGATGAAGTGGCCCTTGAAGCTTGTGAATTCTGGTAATACTCGGCTTTGCAAAATAAATCTGAATGTCTTGACTAGCAGTTTAATACTCATTTTGTTGGCACATGTGGAAATTAAACATCAAGGCAATTCTTTGTTAATCATGTATGTATCTAGATTTCTATGTTATATACCATAGAATGTTGGTGGGAATATAAAAATGCTATTCTAGCGTGCAATACCATTTCTGAAAACATTTCAGACTGATGCAGTGTAAATATGCCAAGAGCTGGTGTCAGTACTTGTTGAATTCTTGTGAGACATCAGTATTGTTATTCTATTTGGAGAATAGTGATCACTTGCAATTTTTAATTTTGGGTTTGCTGGTAGTGAAACTCATGGCTGTATATTTATGTAGAAAAAGTAGTTAACTCAGAAGTTGATGTTTCATTAGAGGGGCATGTGATGTTTGATTAATTTTGCTACTTTCAAATTCCCCACTTTTCAAGTTTCTGGTTTTATGTTGTTATACCCTTGGATAAGCTAGTGTTTGTGAAGATTGTCAGTGTTTATATCTTAACTGTAATGCCATAGTATTGTATTCTTTCATGTAAGAAACCGGAGATTTTCTTATATTAAGTAGTTGACAGATGTGTGTTCTGGGGGATGTGACTTTTGGTTTTATAATATCTGCAACCCTTTGTTTAGAACTGGTGAAGAAGAGACAGGATAAGGGATCTTGGGTTATTATAAAAAAAAGGAAATATTTTGCAAGCCTTGTTCTTCTATTTATATATTTTTATTTTATTTTATTTTTCCATTGATGGCCATCTCCTTGACAGGTCTGCATACTGTGATGCTCAATTACCACCTGAAAACCTGAAAGAATTCTTGCCACGTCTACTTCCGGTATAGCTAATGTTTGTTTAGTTTCCTTTTCTGCTAGTTACTTTTTTCCCAGAGTAATTTTCCGTGACTTTACTCATGTCTGAAATAACTTTTGTAGGTTTTGCTTTCAAATATGGTTTATGCTGATGATGATGAGTCACTTCTTGAAGCTGAGGTTGACTTTTCTGTTCAATTTGTCTGTGAATGATTTTGAATATTGTATTGCATAATTTATGTGGATTAATTTATTGTTGCAGGAGGATGAGTCTCTCCCAGACAGGGACCAGGTTTATACTTTATAGTTTTTGTTTTTGAATATATGTGTGTTCATATATCTTTTGTTCTGAAGTCATGTTGTCTTGCTTGATATATTTTATTGAGTTTATCTATGTACACCACAGGATCTAAAACCTCGTTTTCATTCATCACGGTTTCACGGATCAGAAAACTTGGAAGATGATGTAAGTCGTCGCATCATCTTATTTATGTTAGCAGTTTTAAATTGCTCGTTTAAATAATCACTCAGCTAATATATGGAATTTAGAGAAGTTGGGATTTAGTTAATATAATAGAGGAGGTCGTTTAGTTTTCTAAATGACCTGTTTGGTTTACAGGATAATGATATAGTTAATGTATGGAATTTGCGGAAGTGCAGTGCAGCAGCGCTTGATGTTCTCTCCAATGTGTATGGAGATGAGATTCTTCCAACTTTGATGCCTATTATTCAGGTAACATCAATTTAGTTCACATAGCTGCTAAGATTTAATTTCGATGAAGCTAAAATTTTCTGCTAGTAGCTCTTCTTTCAAGTACATGTTTTAGTTGTCAAGAATTTTTGCAGGCTAAGTTGGCAGCTAGTGGCGATGCAGCCTGGAAAGACAGGGAAGCAGCTGTTTTGGCTCTTGGTGCCATAGCAGAAGGTTGCATTAATGGCCTTTACCCTCATTTATCCGAGGTAATCTTTTGTTGGATGATCTTGATTTTTGAATCTGATTACAAATGGCTTGTACGAACTTGGTGCAAATACAATGCTTAAATCTTTTTTTTTTTTAAAAGAAAATTAGAGCTATGCTTAGCACCAGTTTGTTAGATTCATATTCCCCTTTTGACGTTGCTTCTGCAATATTCCTTAATTGTTTTGTCTTTTTAATCCTTAAGTTTTCTTGAAGAAGCCTTTTGTAAAATATTATGTCTCTTTCCAGGGGTGTTTATTTCTCTATTTACTCATGATTTAATCTGCATATTTGAATTATAATACATGTTGCACTGCTAATTATAAATTAATCATATTTTCTTAGTTTCTCTCCACCCTCCAATGAGTGGTCAGTATTACCTTTGTGCACAAATTGTCTCACATAGTGAAGAATTTTTATTTTCTGGATCTGGCTACTCATTCGCTGACTCAGAATGTTGAGTTCATGAAAAGCAATACAATTTGATGTGTGCAGATTGTGGCGTTTCTTATCCCACTTTTAGATGATAACTTTCCTCTAATACGGAGTATTTCTTGTTGGACAATTTCCCGGTTCAGCAAATTTATTGTTCAGGTACATTTTTTCTACTATTACTCAGCATTTCTTATTTCCTCAAGTTGTATACATTGTCATTGTTAGTGACCTGTTTAGGATGAAGAGTAAATTAAATTGGCAGTTCCTACAAGGTCTTGGAATCACTGGTTCTAGAATATGCAAGATTCATAATAAGTGGATATTATTATCTGCAGAACGGAAGAAAATGAAGAAATGGTGATTATTGATGGCTAAGGGAAACCAAATAATGGTTATATTGTTACCATGTTCAACCATAGGTAAATGGATGAAATGAAGGAATTGTTTTGGATTGAAAGGAATGATTTATTTAAAGTTTCAAACTCTAAATAGTGGTAGGAAGGTTGGTTAATGTCTACAAAATGTTGGTGAGAGAAAGAATGTGACGAAGTTTTTAAGATATTTAAAACCCACTAAATCTAAATTAAATTCTTAATAAAATTGGGATGGCAACTGAAGTTTCAGAGATAAATTTTGCACTATTCCATTAGTTCACATACGTTCTGTCTATGTTGATGGTAGGACACATGCACAAGTACATTTATTTGTTATTATTATATTTTAGAAGATAATTTGATATGGGTATTTTGAATTGGAGTTTTGATGTTATTATTGGGTAATTGGACAGTAAATACAGTTACATTTACTCACATAAATATGAAAATATAACAATATGATATTTTTCCATGTTTCTGACAAAAATATTATGTTTTTGCTAATAGAAACTTTAATGTGCTCTGAGAGGATTAGGTTGATTTAACAAATCAGTTTATGTGTGTCAATCTTTATCATGTAGTAAGAAGAAAAGTTTAGGATGATCATTGGAGATTTTTAGGGGTTAGTTTTCGTCAATCTTTCCCTTCTTGCTGGCGACGCTAGCTTACTAGAAAAGTAACGGTGAGGCATGGGGCATTTTTAAGATTAGGTCCAATATGAGCTATTAATGCTTCACCAATTGACAGTCTTCCTGCTCCCAGATAGTTAGAAGATGGATGAATAAGGAGAGGGCTTGTTTTCTGCCAACAATTCTTATTTTTCTGAGACTCTGAAAGTTTGCATTTCTGTAATGGAGTCTAAAAAGGCAATTCAAGTGTAGGATTTGCATGCCTTTAAGCATTTTGTCACATTGCAATTTTTGTGCTTTACCACCATGATTAGAAATTGATGCTATTTATAAATAGTCAAATTTGGTATATCATATGGCATTTTAATTGACGTATACTTTATCTTTATGCATCTTCTACAATTGTTATGCATGGAATAACTAAATAGATCTTCCTCTATTGGAAATTTCTTGGTGATTTTTGGAGCTGCATTGTGGATGACAACTTCTATCATTGTTTATTTCAGGACACTGGCCATCAGAGTGGTCATGAACAATTTGACAAGGTTCTTATGGGCCTTTTACGAAGAATATTGGATACTAACAAACGGGTGCAAGAGGCTGCTTGTTCAGCTTTTGCGACGTTGGAAGAGGTTTTTTTTTTTTTTTTTTTTTTTTTTTTTTAATATAACTGATTTAATTGTTTCTTTTCGGTTTTAAATACTTATAGACCTCTAATTTGCAGGAGGCTGCAGAAGAGTTGGCACCACGTTTGGAAATTATTTTACAGCACCTTATGTGTGCTTTTGGAAAATATCAGGTTATTTGCTTGTGTGCTGTTGTTTACTATTTACTCAGCTACTTACAATGTCACAATAGTGAGATGCAATGCTATTTATTTACCTCTTAAAGTTCACTTACATTATTATAGTTACTGACTTTCAGTATTGTTACTTTTTTAAAAAAAAATATTTCCATGTATGTATGCCCATTGTATCCAGAGACGGAACCTCAGAATTGTATATGATGCAATTGGAACTCTAGCTGATGCTGTTGGACAAGAACTAAATCAGGTATTACTTTTTTGCTGAGCATGTTTCTTGTGCCTCTGTCTTCCCTTTTTTTCTTGTACTCTTTGCTGAAGATGTGTATGGTTCACAGTTGTACTGAAGATTTATTTTTAATTGCATTTCTGTTGCAAAAAGAAAATTCTGTGCCAACTAAATACCTTGATGCTATGCAGCCTGTTTATCTTGAAATTCTGATGCCACCATTAATCGCAAAGTGGCAGCAACTTCCAAATTCAGACAAAGATCTTTTTCCATTGCTTGAGTGCTTTACATCCATAGCACAGGTGTGGACTTGTGACCTGCTATTGCTTTTACTTTCTTCTATCTCTCTCTCTCTCTCTCGTTTTTTAAGAAAAAACTCATTAAGCTGTCTTGGACTTTTTTTTTTCTTTTTCCTGATTTATTTGTAGGATTTAGCAATCTGATTTATTTGTATAATTTATCTGAATTATTTATTTTTGTATGCTTTGAAAATCTGACATAATGAAAGTTGGTGATGTGTACATGTAGCAAATTTTGAGTTTTTTGAGAAATAGTCAATGGCGTTATGGGTTGTATAGTTAAGATCAATAATCTACCGTATATTTATTTGGCGGTTAATTGATGGGTTTAATGTCTAGAATATCAGTTTTAAAGACATTTATTAGTTTGCAGATTCATTATTAATAATTAATAGATGAGGTCAAGGGACTTAGAGATACCGTGTGATCAGTGAATCTGTTCACAGTTTCTTGCTCTGCCAAATACATTCAACAAGCAGCATCTAGGAAAATTGCCTCAATACATAATTAGTGTAATGCATTTTCATGTATTCTTTAGGAGGCTTAAGATTTTGAATTCGAAGTCAGATCTGAGATCTGTTGAACTATCATTGATTCTTTTCAGTATAATGAATTCATCTTTGGATGACCATGGTTATATCACATTTATGTGTAAGTTTCTTCATATGTTATAATGCTACAGTAAATGAAGTTGTCATTAACTCTATTTTGTTTTACCTGTTCTGTGGTTTGTTGAAAAATGACTGTTTTGTGGATTTAACACTGAGGAGTTCCAAAACTTGAATAGAATAACAGCTGGGAGTTGAATGATATGAAAAATTAATGAACTTTGGTTTATTTCTTTCAGGCATTGGGTACCGGATTCACTCAGTTTGCTCTTCCTGTATTTCAGAGGTGCATAGACATCATCCAGACCCAACAACTGGCAAAGGTTTCAGTTGATTGATATATAGATATTTACTATGTTGCTGATTGATATATAGAAAGCTTACTATGTTGCTGTACTTGTTCAATTTCCCCTTGAATAATTATACTTAAATGTCATCAACTGCTAAAGTTTAATTCCATATACATTTGTAGTTGTGTCTGTTATGTTTCATTTCCTCACATATTTTTTCTGCATCATTTTAGCACATGATAGTCATATTATGTAACTTTTTTCTCTTTGTTGAGATGCCTAGCAGTAATTGTTCTCATACTGCTGGTTCAAAAATCTTGTATCTTTCTCTACACAATAAGATTGAATGCTGTGTTCATTGTGCACTACTGTTTCAGACTTTACTAAACTCACTTTTGATTGTGAATAATCAGTGTGTTGCTCCAGTCTATATCTTTTGAATCTGGCCTTGTAACATATATGATTGCGTAATACCTCAAAGCTGTAGATTTGCTGAACTGTCATTGCATATCCTTCATAGCTTGACATTTGATCTCTTCTACGTACCTGTATCACAATCTGCTTTGTGTGGTTGCATCATAAATGTTGCTTCATGAACTGTCTTTTGCCTGACATATACAGCATCCTTATGGCACTAGTTGTGTTGTTCCAAAGACACATTTCACTCAGTTTTTCATAGACATTTGGTGGAACTTTTATTGCAGGTCGATCATGATTCAGCTGGAGTTCATTATGATAAAGAGTTTATCGTATGCGCACTTGATCTGCTCTCTGGACTTGTGGAGGGTCTTGGTAGTGGGATAGAGAGTTTGGTATTTTCCCTTTATCTAAAATTTATTGATCAGGATTAGCGTTAAGATGCACCTTTACTATTGCAATATATGATATTATTCTGGGTCCTATCTGAGAATTGATTTCCCCTTTTTCTCCTCTGGAAGAATGAAACAAACATTGAAACTTTTCAAGGAATGGAACTTTTTACTATTGAAAATAATCATTTAATAACTTAGATCATATTAGCCATATGTTGTGATTTCTTGTTTTTTGTACACGGCTTGGTTCACTGCTTTGGATAGAAGTATAGAAACTTTTCCTATGTTTTAACAAGTTCATCATTTGTTCTTGATGTCTATTGATCTGGCAAATGAGGACAGATTTTTACCTAGGATTAAGAAACCATAGATATGCT
>WYDK02000051.1:5301477-5376287 GCA_009867345.2 Toxicodendron radicans
CAAGGTTTGCCTTACCGTACTTTTCCATCCAAAAAATTTTAAAATATCACTTTCTCACCTAAAATTAATATTCCGTTACCACTTAAAACCGATTTTGAAGACAAAAATTATCTTTGTCACCACCATTTGAACATCCGATTTCCTCTCTATAAAACTTATCTTACTCTGGTACCTTCACAAAGCTAGAGTTTCTTGTTTTTAGCTGGTTCGGCAACGAATATTCAATCGATCACCACTATTTGATCTATCGGCCTCCACTCAACAAAACACTTCTTAATTTGGCTCCCGATAACTCGTTGAACACCGGTTGAGAAAGTAAATTGTATTTTGAGTATTAACGGAATATAAACTTTGGTGAGAAATTGTATTTTGAAACTTTTTGGGTGTCTTTACTATTTCTTTCTACGTACATTTGCATTATATATCACTAGGGATACTTGGATTGGAATTAAAAAATCTAAATGAAGTTTCGTGTATATATATATATATATATATACTCCATCTAATTATAATGTTGATACGATGAAATACAGATAATAGGAATAGGATCGATGGTGATGATGCCAGTAATTGGGAATCTATCAGACCAATACGGGAGGAAAGCCATGCTCACATTGCCAATGACAGTATCCATCATTCCTTTAGGTAAATTAATATACACAACTCTTTCTCCATGTGGGTGCTTCTTCCTTTTTCGCTTGTGGCCCTAACCATTTCAGCATGATCTTTTAAGCATTTGGCATAGACGACATATATATTATTCCACCTAACTAATGCGGTCCATTTGTGCGCATGCTATTATCTCACTTTGTGTGGCTTGGCTTCTAGTTAAAATATCAATCCTACTCGTATCATTTGTCACTATCTCCCTTGTCTAGACTTTCTGCAACAAGGTTTTGAAATAAGGGGTCTCTTCACATCATCAACTACTTCATCACGTCTTTCCAACTCACATAATGACCCAATTCAAGCCAATATGTATACAAACAAACAAAGCACCAGATCATCTGTTTTGGTTATGTTCATACTGTCACTGAGATTCTTCTTTTCTTTCTTTGTATTGGCTATTCTTATTTTAAAATATATGAACTCAAACAAAAATAAGAAGTGAACAAATATTACACATTTTTCAAAATAATACAAACAATAAAAATGGAAAAAATTATAATATGAATGGGGCATTTAAGTCTCGAAAGTACTGAATTTATTTACCATATGTTCTATGAACATGCCATGGTTCTATATGAGAATTTTCCTCTGTGTTTTTTCGGCAAACCGCAAAGGAGATTAAAGTAGTTGATCCATGATCTTCAAGTTTCAGTACTATTCATACATATAAATGATGAAATGGGAATTATTCCAAGCTCAATTTTCATGATGTTTTTGTAGCTATTTTGGCATATAGCAGGACTACCAGCTTCTTTTATGCCTACTACGTTATCAGGACTCTCACTGCCATGGTTGGTGAAATCAGCATCAATTGCCTCGCTCTTGCTTACGTGGTAATTAATCACATTATAATCATCTTAATCTTTCCTAATTAATAAGGATAATCTTTCATACATGACTGGTTGTCGTGGTAATTTCTCAGGCGGATAACATTCCAGAAGGACAACGGGCATCCGCATTTGGAATTTTATCTGGTGTAGGTACCGGCGCCTCCTTTGTCTGTGGAACCTTGGCCACTCGTTTCCTCTCCACAACTTCCACATTCCAGGTTGCTACATACATCATTAGGAATTTACATTTCCTGCCTATATTTTATTTTATTGCATGGTTTTGATGTATATATTGTGTTTCCTGTTCAGGTTGCTACATTATTCTCCATGATTGCAGCCGTGTACATGAGAGTTTTTCTCAAGGAGAGTTTACGCCCTGATGAGGATGGTTTAACGCAGCCAATTATCAAGGGAGGACCGGATGATAATCAAAATGAGAGGGCCGATTCTCCAAGGAAAAGATGGGAATTCAAGAACATCCCATCAGTAAGGGATGTTACTTGTTTACTCAAGTCTAGGTAATGCTTTCTAAAAGGTTTTGTTTGATTTAAAATTTAATCAAAAAACTTGAATCTAAACTTGTTGCTTGCAGTGTTACCTTTTCGCAAGCGGCGGTTGTTGCATTTTTCACCAGTCTAGCAGATGGAGGAATACAAGCTTCATTACTGGTATGCCTTTTAATGAATAATTTTATATATGATTGTACACCAAATTAATTCTATTATAATTACTAACTTTTAAGATCTTATCTCATGTAGTATTTCTTAAAGGCTCAATTTCACTTCAACAAAGACCAGTTTGCTGATCTGATGCTAATTCTTGGGGTTGCAGGAATGGTTTCACAGGCATGTCTTATCTTACTCTCTGTCCCCATGCATATTCTGCTATTTCATTTACTAAATTCGAATTCTTTGGAATTCTGCAGCTCCTTTTCATGCCCTTTTTAGCACCTATTATGGGAGAACGAAAACTGCTCTCTATAGGGCTTTTTGCGGGTTGTATAAATGTAAGTGTCAATATTTTGCTCTGTTAATTATTTTCCATATCAATATGTGATGGGAGTTATTGAGAATTTTTATCAACTCTTAATGTCATGAGTTATTCTTGCATGGATGAACTGAGATATAGATTTTAAGTTTGCATTTTATGTCCACATCTGAGAATTTCTCATACAACCCAAAAAATGTGGCTCAAAACTACTGATATTTTCTTTGTTATCATGCAGATGCTAGTCTCCAGCATCGCCTGGGCAACTTGGGTAATCGATTTCTTCAACAAAGTTTCAATAAAGTAGCCTCTTCCTTTCTTTTGCTTCTTCTTCTGTTGCATAAATTTCTTAAAACATACTTTTATTCCTCCAGGTTCCATATGCAACCACTGCTTTTGGAGTTTTCGTTGCCTTCGGAGCTCCATCAGTAAGTTTTGTTGTCTACTTTAAATTGCTCAAGGCTAGCTTAACTGATAGAAATAGTACGCTTACTGATTAAATTTTCTAACACAGTTACGCAGCATTGCATCAAAACAAGTTGGGGCACATGAGCAGGTAATCCCATCCGATATTGCTTTTCATTGTTAAGACTCTTGTTAGATTTCTCATCAACTGCGAAGGGTCTTAAAACTCTTGATAGAAGGAGAAGTCTGATTGAGATATCCGCGCCTGAGAAACTTCATTTATTGTTCATCTTCATGTGTGCAAACTTATGTTCTAACTCTTGACTTCATGACAGGGAAAAGCTCAAGGATGTATATCAGGCATTAGTTCCCTTGCCACCATTATTTCACCATTGATATTTAGTCCTCTGACAGGTAAGAGAAGGAAATGAAAACTTTCTAGTTTTACAAGGCATGAGATTAATTAATTAAATTCTGGTTGTCTATCCAGCTCTGTTCCTTTCTGATGGGGCACCATTTTATTACCCGGGGTTCAGTATTATGGGCATTGGACTAGCATTGGTATGAACTCTCTTCATGGATTAATAGAACTTAATCTGACACATTGTTAACCTCCATGTTATTATTATGTTGAAATTGTTTTTTTCTTTCTCGTGGAGCTAATACCAGAAAACCTGTGTTTTACTCAGATGATTGCATTCATTCAAAGTCTTATGATAAGGGATGCTCCTTCAACTTCCAAATCACAAAATCAGTACTGCACAGTGGCCTAGGCCTAGTTCCCTGAAGCTTATGATCTACTATAATGTAAAAGGTGATTTTCGCTAGCCTTCACTTAAGCTGCCGGAGCAATATCACTGTATCGGTACACAGGAGAAATCTAAGAAAGATCTTGCTGTAGTTACTGTGAATTCAAGCTCGCTAATGACAGAAGCGTTTATCCTTTGATATATAGGTTGCTTCCATTAGGAAGAAGAAAAAGTTAACTACAAATTTATACAGTCATGAGAGTAGTCAGTATTCAGTAAGACAACTCTCCATACTCTCTAGTATTAGCTCCACAAATTTTAATATCTTCATCTCGTTAGCTTCGGCTGTGGGAATTTGTTAGAGCTTCTATGTTGTAAATTGCTCAAATGCAAATAGCATTTTGTTTCTGAAGTCACTCAACAAGTGTTACTTGAAGACTAACAATAAACTTAATTACATTGCTTCCTGCATATTCCTACTCCCAACAGCCAACACTAACTCTAGAAATTTGATGAAGAGATGATCAAGTCAAGCACTAGTGCAAATTAAAAGATTTTGGCTACCTGGCTCCAAGAACTCAGAAATCTACAATAAGTAGCTAAAACTCGCAGCCTCCATCTGACAACAGGACTATCTTGTTCTATTATACACTCTTGCACGAAACCTTAAAAAGTAAAGAGAGTTGTTATACAACACTTCCTCACTACCTCTCCCCTTGTGGCTGGATAGCAGACCCTTTAGCCACTAGGATTGGCTATACCAAGGGGTCTTGTGTGCGAGTGCGAGAGAAGCAATTACTGGGTTTACCCAAAAAACACTTCCTCACTAGAAAACCTAAGAACCTGCCAGGGATCTAAAAGCTTAAGTGCAGGTTATGAATACATATTAGCCGTCTCAAATGGGTTAAGAGTACAAGTAATAATAATCATATAAAGTTACTCATTACAGCTCAACACCCATCAACTATATGAGAAAATAGGAAGTTCAATTTTCAGACTAAGAACAACAGCATGATTATTGCTTTCTGTATGACCTAACTCCAAGAGTCAAAAACCAATTCTAAAGCTAAAGGGAATAGATCATATCAACATAATGCAATCAATCATAAATGCAGAAAGATATCAAAATCAAAAGCCCAAGCACTATATTGCAAAAAATAGAGAGAATTATTTTGCTGCAGAGAGCCATAACAATTAGACTATCAGAAGTTTCAAGTCAGAACAAATTGACATCCTAGTCAAATATTGAATGATATTGTGTTACATTATGGTCTAAAGGTACTGCTAACGCAATAACCTTAGCAAATATAAAATGCCAGTGCACGAGATACATGGACAATGCCATCCTATTTCAGTGGAAAATGTACAATGTACTTAACACAGGACAGAAGCAAAATATGCTTTGAGAAACAGAATTTTATCGAGCAATGATACAGACAAATATCAAATTTACCAACAATAAACCAAAACACTATTAAAGGGACTCAATATTGCAAGAATGAAATAAGTTTTTTGTATAACGAAGGGAAAAACCATATAATGGAGGGCGATTCCCCTTCTCTGCCGCAGTTGATGTCAGTTGCTCAAACCCTACTGGAAGGAGCTCCAAAAATAAAATCAGCTTCTAGCCTTTAATCACAGATTGAGGCACAGGTGTTATTATGCTATCCACAAATGTCAACACTTGAATTGAAAAATAAGGAAGGTGAATATCGAGGCACTCAAATATCTCTGTATTTGGATCGTATGACAGTAAAGCATTGCCACAATGTTCACAATCCCCTCGTACAAAAATTTTTCCCTTTCTCGTAAAGCCTATTGGCCACCAAAAAATCTGAGCCTTTTCAATTATGCATTGCCTAGTCCATGACTCAATTACTCCATACTCCTTCATTACCCATAGCTCATAAGCACGAAAAGAATTACGAGCTGTACTGGCAAAAACACAAAGGCATCCATCCAAAACGTTCAAATACTTGGCATCATCATCAATGGACATGTCATCTGGTAACGTAATTGTGTGGAAAACCTCCTTGGAGAAGTCAAATGACACTATAAGCCAAGTGCACTGACTATCAAGATAACAGCTGTAACGAGCACACCAATGCACAGATCCCTTGACAAAAGCAGGACAGTTAATATGACTACCATATATTTCAATACTTCGAGGAAAACCATCATCAATAATTTTCCATGAATTTGTCCTCAAACTGTAGACCCCAGCATTTGCATTGGCAGAGATAGTTATAACTTTGAAGTCATCGAGATGGCCGCTCATTGAATTGACACCAAACCCTAGGTACCGAGGGTTATATGGGGGTTTGGGAAGGGTTATGTACTTGTTATTCAAAGGATTCCACATATAGATAAGGGAATGCTCAGCAGTGCTGCAGAAACAGAGAACGCCATTACATGAACCTAACAAATCTAAATCTACAAGTCTTGTAGCAAATGGGGGATCATGAAGATTCTCAAACTGCCGACGTTTTGAGGGGTAAAAGCCCAGATATGAAGGGTTGACACCGTACCTAAAGAAAAGGAGACGAGGTTTTCTGCTGGATTTATTAAGATGGAATCCAACAAATGACTCGCTGGTTAATAAGTCATTCCATGATTTACACACACATCGCAGTCGAGCTAGATTCTTGATTGACAGTCGCAGAAAGATATCAACCATAACATCATTTGGAAGTCCTAAAGAGTTCCTCATCTCTCTCTCTTCACAATTCTGACAAAATTTCAAAACAGTAAACATTATCAACAACCATTTTGCACATTAAGTGATCACTCTTTTTCACAATATAATTTCACCACATCCTTAAAATTCATGATATCTATATACAAAATAGTAATACTACACCTCTAAGAAACAGATCAAATTTTTCATGCCATTCTATGAGCACCACCATGTCATTTAACACTTTAGCAAATCATATCCATGTAACATGTTAGTGTGGCATGGGAAATTTGTGATACTACTTGGACGTGAAGTATTATTTATTTATAAACCACTACTAGAATCTAGTACTTTGTTAAGCACAGAAATAAGAGCAACAACCCTGCTGACAAACTTCAAGAAAAAAATAAATAAATAAAAAAACATGAGTAAATAAATTACAAAATCAATCTCCAAAGCATAAGAATAAAAAATTAAAAAAATTGTTGAACATATAGTAATAAAAACAAGGACCAGGCAAGATTATACAACTTAAATTAATCAACAAAAGTAATCAGTCGGGAAATTTTACCACCATGCTACGGTAACCAATTAATCACTTTGCATTCAAAAAATAATAATAATAATGAACTTTTGGTCGTGGGGATCAAAGAATAAAGATAAATGATATAAAAGCTAAGAACAAGTAGTAAAATTAGTTACTGTAAAAAAAATATTCTACAACATGCATAGCAACTGGGAAAAGATTTTTGAAAGCTCAAAGGATGAAAAATCTTTACCTTCTTCATATGGGCTGAGATGTTTGAGATTGCCTTGAATTGTGCGGTGTTTCTTCAAGATTCCAAGATGGGGTTTTAGAGAAAGGTGAGGGTAGGGGTTTTAGAGAGACTCTCCACAGAGCGAACGAGAGAGAAACTGTTACTTTTCTTGAAGATAATAATCTGTTGTCAGAAACGACATCGCTTTTTTTTTAGTGCGATTCGATTTTTTTGGTCAACTGATGTCTGATCAGTTTGTGGGTATCGTTTTTATGTCGTCCAACTTCCAAACGACAACCCGTAGTATAACGAGTGATATCAACGACATGCTGTGTAATGACTAATAAGATGAATGACAACACACTCACCGGTTTTTTACAAGCGAATTAAATACCTGTCATCAAATTAGCTCAACGGCATGTCGTATGTTAATCAAATAAGAAACTGACATGTCGTCGAACATAAAATAAGATGAATGTAGGAATAAAAATGATAAAAGCACAATCTCTTCTACACTCCTTTATTTACTTTCTCCATATTGGTATGTGTTTATAAAATTGTTAACCTTTATAGAATATTAAGGAAAAATTACAAAAAAAAAAAAAAAAAAAAAAAAAAAAAAAAAAAATCAAATTCTGATACATAAAAGGTTTAAACTTAACCAATAATGTTATTAAATCAGTTCTATAATTTCACCGAAAAACAAATACATGTAACTCAGACAGTAAATGAAGGAGAAAGAGGTAGATTAGATTACATAATTAGTACTTTTGAAAATAATACATATTAGATTTATCATGTAATATGACACGTCATATATTGTTAGATAAAGAAAATGACAGGTCGTATATCATGGGCATTACTTGAAAGCGATAAAATTACAAGTAGATTTTAGGAACATCGCATGTGACTGCTACTTCTATTACAACTCCCAACAATTAAACCACGTACGTTACTTAGTTTAATGAAGATTATTTGTCAACATATATTAGATGGTGACTGCTTCTATTGAACACTTGTTCTAGTTAATGTAAGGTTTTAAGTTAGGCTGACCAGAACTGGGATATACATTATTGAACCAGAAAAGGAAACTTACCAGTTGTATTTGTTGAGCACTTTCTTTTGCCTCAGTGTGTTTGTTGGTTTCCAAAGTGGGGATACTCGAACTAGATTTCCAATTTTGGTATTGTATCCAATTTGAATCAAGTATTCGAAGAAAAAGTCTTTGGGTGGGTACACTACATTTGCATATTCGCTATATATACATTATCATGTATGCAAATGCTTGCATACAAGACTCTTCAAATTGCCAACCTAGCTAGCTCTCTCTGATAATTAAGCTATGGCTGAAGGCAAAACACAAAAGAAGATTGTGATGTTCCCATTCATGGCTTATGGTCATCTCAATCCTTTCATGGCTCTGGCAAGACAACTGGGAAGAAGAAAAGCCTATACAATCACCATTATCAACACCCCTCTTAACATTCAGAAACTTAAATCTTCACTCCCTTCAAATGATACCAACATAACCCTTGTTGAAATCCCCTTCAATGTTGGACCTCTCCATGGCCTCCCACCTAATGTAGAAAACACTGACACTCTCTCCAATCAAGAAATTGTTCTCTTCATGCTTGCCTCTGCAGGCCTTCAAGCTCCCTTTAGGAATCTCCTCATCAACATGACGGAAAAAGATGGCTGCTCTCCTCTCTGTATCATCTCTGACATGTTCTTGGGATGGACTGTTGAGGTTGCTAATGAACTTGGAATCTTCCATTCAGTCTTCATTGCCGGGGCTGGTTACAGCATGGCTGCATATTTTTCCATTTCTCTAAACATGCACACATATGAAGCTGCTGATGAGGATGAGTTCTTTCTCCAGGACTTTCCTGAAGCATCTCAAATTCAATCTTCACAACTTGGGTATGATCTCAAGTACACTGACGCTGTTAAAGCCTCGTGGGCTTTCCGCAAGCGCCAGTTGTCGTTGTGCTTTCGTTCTGATGCAGTTTTGTTGAATACCATTGAAGGGTTAGGAGAGATTGGTGTGAAATATTTTAGCAGGAAACTGGGAGCTGGGAAGTCTGTATGGATGATAGGACCAGCCTGCTCTAGTGTACGGAAAGATTATGACTTACACTCTAATGATCTTTCTTCATGGCTTGATTTTCATCCACCAGGCTCAGTTTTGTATGCCTCCTTTGGCTCACAGAATGCCTTATTGCCTTCACAAATGAAAGAGTTAGCCCTTGGATTGGAAGCAAGTGGGAAACCTTTCATTTGGGTCATCAGGCCACCGATAGGTTTCTGTGCAACAAAAGAACCAAAGGGTGAATGGTTTCCTGATGGATTTGAGGAAAGAATCAGGAAAAAGAATCAAGGTATCTTAATCCTCCAATGGGCACCACAACTGGAAATTTTGTCTCACAAATCAACTGGTGCATTTCTAAGCCACTGTGGCTGGAACTCAGTGCTGGAAAGTTTGTGCCAAGGGGTGCCAATCATCGGGTGGCCATTGGCTGCTGAGCAGTTGTTTAACTCCAAGATGCTGGAGGAAGCCGGTGTCTGTATAGAGATGGCAAGAGGAACGGATTCTGAGGGTGTTAAGTGCGATCATATTGCAGAAGTAATCAAGATGGTATTGGGAAAAGTTAATAAAGGAGAGGAGATAAGCAGAAAGGCTCGTGAAGTTAAAGTGAAATTGGAAGAAGCCATAAAAGAAGGTGAAGGATTTAAGGGATCTTCTGTTAAAGCCATGGATGAGTTCCTGAATGCAGCAAGCTTGATTAGAAACGAAGGGTATGTCCCCCCACGTTTAAGTAGAGAATGAATGTAATTTGTAAACATAATCAGAGGGGAAATATAATAAATCAATTAAATAAAAGAACAATCGATCCAAATATAATAAGAGCAAAGTTGAGTCCATTTTTGGTTTCTTTTTCAAAATAGCAGCAGCAGCCAATGAAGATCAGTGCAATATCATTTGATAGGGGACTTACCGAAATTATATGAACCAACATAAACTACCATCACTCATCTGTAACAATTCTCCCAAACCACAGGTTTCTAATTGGAGTTGGAGCTGAGAGATTTCGGCAGGTCGACCGAAACCAGAAGCAATCCCAGATAATATATATCCCAACTTTATACATAGAAAAGCAAATTAATGCTTAAGACCTAATATGATAGGTGACATCATATTTTACATAGAATAAACATTAGGAGAAAACAATCATGGATCAACTGAGGACTTGAATAATGAATAACAGTCGACAAAAATTTGCAAAGTTCTACTCAAAACAGTTTTATAACACTATGCCATGTACAGTTACTATCATTTTTTTCCTCGTCCAAAATAATGTCACAGCCTCGTTCAATAAACCAAATCTTCATGGCTCGGCATCATCTCCTCCATCGTCTGAAGATCCATCACTGTTGGCGTTGAACGTCAATATAAGATCTAGAAGTTCCCGACCTGCAGCTGAGTTTTCACCAACGTGCTCCGGATCTGGACCAGTCGTTCGACTTTGCAGTGAAAATAACTGCATCATCAGGTCCTCCGGTGAAAATACACGGTGCATCCAGCCCCTAGCCTTCGGTTTGAACTGGACACAAAGTGCAAAATCACAAATGGTCATTATTAGCATTATCATAACCTCCAGCAAAATTATCAGAATTTTTATTGCCATCATCAACTTTAGTGCTTCTGTCATCATCATCATCACACCTATCATCATCATCATTGTCATTATCATCTACATCATTGACATCTTCCAAGCTATAATCATCATCATAATCATCATTTTCATTCTCATTATCATCATTGTCATTATAATAATCATTATCCCCATCATTGTCTTCATCATCCTCATCATCATCATCTCCAACATCATCGTCATCATCGTCTCCAACATCATCGTCATCATCGTCGTCGTCGTCGTCATCGTCGTCGTCGTCATCATCATCATCAACATCATCAATATCATAAAAATAATAATCATCATCATCATCGTCATCACCAAGTGCAATCCAATGAATGCGATCAGGTAACGGAACCTTTTCCAAACAAGTAACAGCAGAGAAATTAGCTCCTCTGCTGCAGATATAGTATGCAGTATTGCATTGCAGCCCATTCCATATATACTCATTCATAAACAACATATTACTAGCTTAAATGAACCATTCAGGCCCTATAGTCTATTAGGTTTCCACCTATCCGCCAATTCCTAGTAATGTAGAGTTTTTTCCAACAATGGGGATATGAGTTGAACAGATAGGATCAAATGTTACTAAATATCTAAGATCTAAAGCACTAAAATCTAAGGCTTCAGCTTAAGTTCTAAAGAGCCGGTGAGATCATTTTTTAATCCTACCAAATGTCAAAACTTTGAACTTTAACAAGTTAAACAACCAAATGACAATTTTATACTTAGTTAATGTCCTTTGCCAGCTTCAAAGCAATTAATCCCTATTTGGTTTGGTAATTATACTTATGGCAGGGAGAGGAAAGAATGAATGAGAATATGCATTAAATTCTCCAATCTTAAGCATTCAGTGTCAGGAATATGAGCCCTATAGATTCAATGTCTAGAAATGCTTTTAACCAATTTAGTTAACCCCTCAACAAGTATAATGAAAATGTTATGGAAATTTTGGCATGCAATAATTACATTTATAGACAAAGCATACCTTTTCAATCTTTGTGGGCAAAGTAGCTCTATCAATAGCCTCTGGGGTCCATATCTTGATGTCACTTTCAATTCCACTGCTAGCAAGCACCGTGGAGTGAGGATGAGGCTCAATACAGTTTACCACGTGCTTATCTGCTTCCATGACACGAATGAGCTCTCCACCCTTTTTCTTCCAAATGAATATCCGACCACAGTCTGACCCACTGACCACATATTCACATTTTGGCCCAAAGAAGTTCACACCTTTTACTGTGACACAATTTCTGTGCCCCTTGTAAACTTGGGGACTAACTATATCACCAACATCCATAGTTGATGGAGATGAGGGATGACCAGGTGCCATTTCACTAGCATCACTCCCAGTAGACAATGGAGAGGAAGGCACTGGGTTAGGCCCCAATCCCATATCACAAGTAAATAAATAGATAAATTCATCATTGTATGAAACCAGAAGCTCGCTCTGATCCGAGAAGGCCAAGCCAGTTATTCCAACTTGTTCATCACCAATCAAATTTGGAGGGCAAAAGTAATCAGCAGGTTGGCCAAAATCTGTAGAACCATCCCACTTATATTTGCGAATATCATAAAGTCGAGTATACTCATCTGATCCAGCAACTGCAAAGAGATTTGGGTTTCTTGGATCAATTGCAATAGCATTTAGATTTATTACTGGCATGTAACGTCTTCTATCATCAAGTGGAAGGCAAGTGAAAAGTTCGGTAGCAACCCCAGTTCTCAAATCAATCTGAAACATCATTGACAAGTATTATATCAGTAAAAACTAAGCAACACTAAAATCCACAGTAGAAATCCAAAAATTAGAGGAAATGTCAGCATTTGCTAGTCAAAGCAGATTAGCAGGGGATTGTGTGACTACATCTTTTCACTTAAAGATGATCAAGATAGAAATCAAGCTGCTAGTTAACATGAGAATTGGTAGGGGAAAAAAGAAAATCAAGGAAGAATCGATTTTTTTATTTTTATTATTATTTTTGCATGGATTCTGATTCAATACTAAAGCCTTTAAAAGCATCAAGTCAATAGCACCCTCATAAGAATTTAACAGTTCTTTCACCATGGCCATATGTTAAGTCTAGACTATGCCTCCACCAGAACTTGGATTATCTGGTGGAAGAAACAATATAATTAACATAGTGGAATCACAACTTACATGTTGCACTAGTCCATCTTCACCACAAGTATAAAGTATATGGGGGCTTCCAGGCTCAGTAGCCAATTTATGTGCCCGTCTTTGATGTTTGGCAAGCAAAGTAGTCTCCACTCCACCGCCTTCCAGAATTTGAGCAAGACGAATCTATGAGCAGTCAAAAAGTTATTCACACTGTAAAGGCACAACTCTATATGGTAAAATCTTGAGGACAAAACAAATGAAAATAAGTATTCTTTTCAACAGGATGAATAATTAAGAAAGTTGACAAGCTAAGACAAATAAGCAACATTATCAAAAATATCAAAAATCTTTAAGACAAAGATGAACTTGTCCAGTAATTTGAAAACACATAACTCTTCATCTCCTCAAAGTATGGTGATCTTTAGGATATCAAGAGGAACTCTAGTCTGCATAATCAATGGTCTAAAGGAGCATGGAAATCGTTTAACTAAAATTTATTATAACACGACTGAATCAAGGAAACCAGAGTGCTAGATGTAATCCTTCAAAAACTACAGTCCAGTGCTTTCGAAAAAAGTAATTACCTGCCCATCGGCAGCACAAGTAACAATGCTGCGATCATCCGCAAACGGCATGATCTTTGCCTGGAAAACATTGTTATGATGACCAGAATGGAATGACAGTTTGACACGCCCAGTTACCCAATCCCAAAGTACAATCCGCCTGTCATCAGAGCCTGACACCAGAATATCACCATCTCCATTGAAGCTTACTGTGTTCACACAACCTCGATGTTTATCAAGCTTCTTGTAAATATCAAGTCGAAGGATAAGATCCTAAAACATAAATATAGTGATACAATAGTATCAGCAAAATATCTCTTATATTATTCACATTGAAAACAAATCTTTCATAAAAAAAAAAAATAATAATAAAAAAAAAATTTCAAAGAAACATGCATAATTAATCATTAAGATCATCATATACAAATTTACTTCTAGTTAGATCAACAACAGTGCTAAGAATCTCACCCTAGTTTGTTTCCCGGGAAAATTAAAAAAAAAAAAGTTGTAACTTCAGAATGATAAGATACAAAACCTCAAAAAAGAACATATATAAATTGAATAAAAACAGGAGTAAGAGTTTCCAGGGAGAAGAATAAGAAGACCTCAGAAGCACGACGGCGGTGCGCGAAATTCCGGGTGGAGAGAAGGCCGAGTTCGCGTTGGCAAACATCGACCACAGTGGCTGCTGATGAGTCAAGGACACTTCTAGGTCTCTTGTTCTTACTCATTCTCAAAAAATAAAATAAAAATAAAACAAAAATAAACAAAAAATAAATAAATTGATGCTTTTGAACTGTAATTGTATTTAACAAAGGTGAGTGAGTGAGTCGGTGTGGGACGGCTGGCAGTGAGTCGGTGTGCGAGTCAATTGGTTGGGATTATGAAATTAATTAATTAATTTCTGTCGAGGTGTCACTTAAAGGAGACAAAATCTTCTGATTGAAGCGTTTGTATTACGAAGGTTGTGTTGTGCGCTCGTGGCAGGATAACGAATTTTCCTCCTTAATTTATATAAACCTATTAAATATAATCTCCAGAGGTAAATAATGTTATTTAGAACAGTGTTTTAAAACCGGGCTCTGGTCCAGCTGGTTTAACCGGTTCTACTGGGAATCGGGGCCTTATCTGGGTCGGGTTACTCATTTCCATTATTTAACCAAACCAAAGAGAGGAAGACGACGATCGGTGAGCAGACGATGGTGGGACCATTGGGGGTTTTAGACGGAAAGTGTCGGTAAGTGAAACGATCAGAAAATGTAAAAGTTGCGTGCCCGTAATAGTGGGCTATTGTAGGCTATTGGTGAAGCAAACGGGGGATGGGTTTTGGTTAAGAGGCTAAGGAAAGTATTTTTATGGTGATAGGGGTGATTGTCAATGTCAGAAATAGGCCTATTTGGCCTGGGTTGACAGTTGGTGACGAAGGTGTTTGAGGGGAAAATTGTGTAATTTCGGCCAAATCTTAGGCAAATTTGTCGATGAATGGCTCAATTGATGAGTGTGATTGCATTTGGTGTGTCATTGTTGCCAACCAGTCGACCGTCAATTTGCCTTTGCCCATATCACAGGGGTGCTTTTGTTAGACTTTAAACTTATAGAGACTGATGAGTATTTATCAAAAGTGTTTTTATTATATATCAAATATGTTGGATTAACGGTTAAACCGACGATCAAACTAGTTAAACCAGCTAACCCAAGACTTGATCGTCTTACCGAGTTGAGTTTGTAAACATTGATCTAGAATAAAGGTATTGGAATATTTTATTAGATAAATATGAGAAATTATAAACAATTTGAGGATAAATAATATTAATAGTTGAACTTCTTATTGATTTTGGAAAAACCCATTTTCAAATTTTAAACCAAATAGATGAATTAACCTTAAAAATTAAAATATAACTATTTTCAAATTTTATTTAAAAATTTAAATCAAATAGATAAATTATGAATTATTACCTATCCGTGAGTAACCCAAATGATTAGGACGAATTGATGATTACGTGGATAGACGCACGACCTCCCTATTTAAGCATCTGAGTTTGAGTAGGCGAATATAACAAAAGGTTACTGTGTTAATCTTTTTCGAAGATTAGTCGAGATTATCATCTTGGTTATCAAAAAAAAATTTACCCTAAAAGAAAAAATTTCCTTCTTGTAGTAAATAACGTCTCAATCAAAGTATGAAGAGAAGGTATTGTCTGGAGTTACATGATTGTTTGATGCAAGTGTGAATTTATTTATTTATTTTTTCTGATAATGATTTAAATGCATGTCTGTAATGTTTGTGTTTGGAGAAAGGGGGATCATTGTGCCAGAGGTTTTGAATGCAGAATGTCACAATGCTTCAAAAGATGACAACCCAAAAGGACAAACACAAGATCAAAACTTAGAATTGTAGTGACAAAATGGGAATTCATCATTTTTGTTTCTTACTTTGTTTCCAGAAATGGGAATGTTCCTGTAAAGATCCTAAACACTCATCCAACTTCTGAAATGTCAAATAGGGGTCATAACAGGATGCCGGAAGCTCTGTTTGTTGTCTTCTGTTTTCATCATAATGTCACAATGTTTCAGAAGATGACAACTTCAAAAAGACACACATATCAGATTCATATTGCCAAGAAAGGAAAAAAAGGATAAAGAATATAAACATCCAAGGTTGAAGCTTGAGCAAGTTCATCAATATGCTAAACAAAATCAAGATCAAAATTCAATTCGAATCAAGATTCCCTGCGGTTAAGGATGATTCGATTAACCCAAGTTACTATACATACTAGGTTATCGGAATCATCCAATGAATACATAATGTTACTAACTATTGTAGTTGCAAACCTGTTTAGTATGTTCTGCATTCAAATTTATAACTTCTGGCTTCAAGCCAGGAGACGAATAGGATTTGCCCAGTGCTTTAAAGATCAATATTAAGTGGCTATTTGTTCAACTCTTGTGACAGTCCAAAGGCTCCTGCATATACTTCTTCAGATCTTGTTGCATATTGCTGCAGATATCGGGTGAGTTACTTCACATGGTTAGGGAAAGTCAATTCTGCTCCAAAGCGAGCCACGATACGTTGCATTGGCAAACCAAATTGCTACTATCCACAGCAATTTTACATAAGCTGAAAGATTTATGAAAGATTTCCTTATTTAAAACCCTTAATCCTGGTCCTTTGTATTTATTTCTCATAGCACTGGAGTGAACTTGTAACTGAAGGTTATTTTTCCTTCGCTAGTTTTTTCCCTCTGCAAATGTTAGAGAAAGTCAATGCTGCTACAAAGTATTGATGACATAGAGTTGAATCCTTGAACACGCTCTAGCCCATATTTACATAAAAAAATGGCAGAATATTAATATCAGAGCAGCAAACAATTGGAGCATTATCTGAATCAGCCCATATGTAGATAGTAAATTACTCGTAATGAGCAGAATCTACCCAACTAGACCCTACTGGCTTCTTGATATTATTTGTTTTCATTACTTCTCTCAATTTTGTTGCATCATCCCACCGTCCCACATCTGCATACATATTGTACAGCAGCACGTATGGGGTTGAACTTTCTGGTTCAAGTTTCATCAATGCCTCAGCTGCAACTCGGGCCAACTGTACATTGTTATGCACCCGGCATGCACCCAGCAATGCACCCCACACAGCTTGATCTGGCTCAAACGGCATGTTTTTTATCAAATCCATGGCCTCCTCCAGACGCCCATGCCTACCCACTAGGTCCACAAGGGAGGCATAGTGCTCAATTCTTGGCTCAATAGCATATTCACTGACCATTGATTTAAAATGTCCACGGCCTTCTTCTACTAGTCCTGTATGAGCACAAGCACTCAACACTGAAATAAATGTTATATATGTAGGCCAAACTTTGGAACTCTTCATCAATTTGAAAAGTTCTAAAGCCTCTGTTGAAAAACCATGGGATGCATATCCTCCAATCATTGCATTCCACGAGATTACACTTCTCTCCCAATTCATCTCATCAAAAATACTACGTGCCTCACTTATGGCTCCGCATCTTGAATACATGGTGATGAGGGCATTGTTTATTGGCAAATCTGGAATAACTGTTTTACTGACTAGCTGATGAATCTGCATTCCCAGGTGCAGGTCCACAATTTGAGTTGACACACTGAGAACTGAAGATAAGGTGTGCCGGTCAGGTTTCTCTACTTCAACTTGCATCTGGCTGAAAAGCTCAATTGCTCCTTTATAGTCCTCGTTTCTCTCACATGCTGCTATCATTGAATTCCATGAGACCAAATTCTTTCGAGGCATCCTCTCAAAAAAACCACGGGCAAGCTCTAAATTACCCATCTTAGCATACCCTGATATCATTGTGTTCCACGAATGAGTATCAGGATTCAGCATTTCACCAAAGAGATTAGAGGCCTCTTCCATATTTAACACATGAACATACCCACTAATCATAGTATTCCATGAAAAATTGTCTCGTTCCACCATTTGATCAAAGATTTCCCTCGCAGAAACAATATCTCCCGCCTTCACATAACACATAATCATCGAATTCCACGACACAACATTTCTCCTAAACTTCTTATTTCCTTCTTCTCCTTGCTCACTAAAAACTGGTAGTCGATCAAAAAACCTTCGAGCTTCATCTACCCTTCCTCTCTGACCATACCCGGCAATCAAAGTATTATAAGCATGCACTAAATCTTCTCTACCATCATACATATTCCCAAATTTAACCAGAACTTTTCCCGCGTCATCCAACTCACCATTCTGAATAAGACCAACCACAAGTGCGCTTAAAGAAGCAGAGTCACGTTCAGGCATTTTCTCAAAAAACTCAATAGCACGAGCCACGTCACCATTCTGCAAAAACCCCGAAATCATAGCGTTCCACGACACAACATTCCTCTCAGGCATTTCACTAAAAACCCTCAACGCCGCCTCCATCATACCATTCTTCGCATACCCGCTAATCATTGTATTCCACGAAACACAGTCTCTTTTAGGCATTTTATCAAACAACAATCTAGCCTCCTCCGAAAACCCACTTCCACGACAGGAAACATACCCCGAAATCATTAAATTCCACGAAACGACGTCTCTTTGAGGCATTATATCGAACAGCTGTCTTGCTTTAGCCATTTCTCTGAATTTTACATACCCATTGATCATCGCATTCCACGTTACAGTGTTTCTCTGCACTGTTTTATCAAACACAGCTCTTGCTTCACTCAGACGGTTCGTTCTTATCAAATGGGAGATCTTTTTGTTAGGCAAGTAAACGTCCGGCTTCGGCTTCGGCTTCGGCTTCGTCTCGGAAGCAAAGTTGCGAGATGGTGAAGTTACTTTCTGGGTAATGCATGATCCCAGTAAATAACGAGAAAGATAGCTTCGAGCTTGAGCTCTTCTTTTGGTGGCCAAAACGGTGGCATTTAGCCTCTGCATGGTTTCAGTGGAACCCCAAGCTAGCTGCTGAGCTTATTTATCGCATTGTTAGATAAACGGTGACAGCTTGAAGAGACTGAGGCGTGCAAGTCTGAAACGGTTTCCAAAATGGAGTTTCGAGAGCGGGAGGGAGCTGGTTGTTTTTTATTGGAATTTGATCGATTCTTTGAAACGGGGGTTTAGATAAATTATTATTTATGTTAAATAAATAAAAACACTGTGGGCGTATTTTCCTTTCATCTGAGAGTGGGTGAGTGCGTAAGATAAAAGAAGTGATGGGTAGTCTCCACGTGCGCATTCCGCCGCCGTGGAACCACCACGTCCGGCGGCTCAACAGCCATGAGCTACAACAACCCTTGTGCCATTTCCCATCGGCAAGTTTAAGCAAGCAAGGCCAGCGGTTCCTCAGGTCTCTGGCAGTCACACGAGACTCCAAAACGGCCAACCGTTTGATAAGTAAATTTGTTTCATCGTCTCCTCAGTTTATAACTCTCAACGCCCTCTCTCACCTCCTCTCTCCTCACTCCACTCACCCCCAGCACCTCTGCTCTCTCGCTTTACCAGTAAGTCATAGTTCGCTTTCTCAGCTTCATGTTAAAACGATGAACTTTTACATTATTACACCATCAAAATTGCTTCTTTTTTCTTTCTTTCCTGTAGTTGTACTTTAGAATAACTGAAGAGTCATGGTTTAAGTGGAATCCGAAGCTAGTTGCTGAGCTCATGGCGTTGTTAGATAAACAGGGAAAGCATGAAGTGACTGAGGCTTTAATGTCTGAAACGGTTGGAAAATTGGAGTTTCGAGAGCGGGAACTGGTTGTTTTTTATGGGAATTTGATTGATTCTTACTGTAAACATGATTTGAAAGGTGAGTTTAATGAGATTTGTTGTCGTTTGGGTGGGCTTATAAGTGATTCTTCTTCTGTTTATGTAAAACGCCATGGTTATAAGTCGATGGTTAGTGGTTTATGTGAAATCGGTCAGCCCCATGAAGCTGAGAATCGGGTTGAAGAGATGAGAGTTGAAGGACTCAAGCCAACTGGGTTTGAGTTTAGGTGTCTTGTTTATGGGTATGGGAGATTAGGTTTGTTTGAAGAAATGGAGAGATGTGTTAAGAAAATGGAGAGTGAAGGGCTTGAGGTTGATACAGTTTGTTCGAATATGGTTCTCTCTTCTTATGGAGCTTGCAATCAGCTTTCGAGAATGTTTTTGTGGCTACAGAAGATGAAGGATTTAGGCATTCCCTTCTCCATAAGGACTTACAATTCTGTGTTGAATTCATGTTCTACAATCATGTCAATGCTGCAAGACTTGAATGATTTTCCGGTTTCGATAGCAGAGTTGACGGGGAGTTTGAATGGGGATGAGATTTGGTTGGTTGAAGAGTTGGTTGAATCATGTGTTTTGAATGAGGCAATGGAATGGAATTCCATGGAAGTAAAGCTGGATTTGCATGGGATGCACTTGGGTTCAGCCTACTTGATAATGTTGCAGTGGATGGAGGAGATGAGATTCAGGTTTAGTGATGGAAACTATGCAATTCCGGCAGAGGTTACTGTGGTTTGTGGATCAGGAAAACATAGCATTGTTCGAGGGGAATCCCCAGTGAAAGCTATGGTTAAAAAGATGGTGATTCGAACAAATTGTCCACTGAGAATTGATAGGAATAATATTGGTTGTTTTGTTGGCAAAGGCCATGTTGTTAAAAACTGGTTATGTTGATCAAGAAATGATATTGCTGTTAAGAATTTTGTTTCAGAAAGGCATTCATTTATATATTTAGAAATGCTTTACACGCAAGAACTTGTTTTCTTTACATTTCTAGGCTTCTAGCTCTATCAAAAAATTGTACAGCAGAAACAAGAGTTGAAGAATGAACAATGACACAGAATACCGTTCCCAAAAGATCTCGGCAGCTCTCAAAACCATGGCATCCACCATATATACATCTTGCCGAGATTCCTGTGCGAGACTGCTTCGGCAATTAAGCGACGAGCCTGACCTTCTACTCCTAAAGGTAAAGATGGTGCTGCCCCAACCCCAACCACCACCCCTTGCAACCTTGCCTGAATATTACTGATGGCTCGCTGCAAATATTTAGAGTATATGCTTAAATGATCAGTTCAAATACATCAATTTGCTGATGGTGCAATCTTTAAACATTAGAATCATAAAGCAGTACTTGTTACTAGAATAAAGGAGAATAGCGAATACACATACCTGTGCATGTGGGTTCTGAACTTCTACCCCACTGGATTTGTGAGATTTAGTCCACTCGACGAGCGGATCATGAATGAAAGTTTCAAGAACACTCATCAAAGTCTCCCTGTGAGTCCTCAGCACTTGAAGTGTGATTTCACAAGCCTTCAGGAAGATACCCTCATAACCAGTGATCCCCAAGCCATCAATCATGTTCTATATATATTCCATCAGATAGTGTCAGTTTTTTCAGTAGGCAACTGAAATACTTATAATTAGGATACAGTCAGAGAAACAAAAACAAAACTATGAATAGGACATCAAGTATTAGTATGAGTTAACTAATAAAATGAAGTCCAGGAAAACAGTGCATATTAGAAATAAATAAATACACTTTTATCTTTGCTACATGATTATTTTACTTCACCAAAAAGTTACTAGTAATACCTTTATCACAAAGGATTCTAGGAATATCCTGCACATAATTTCAAACCTTTGGCAAAATACAAGATATTCTTAAAATGAATACTCGGATCATATTTCATAGATCTTGTTCTCACTGAAATGCGGGAAAACTCGAGGATTTCTAAAATTTCAAGAACACTGATTAAAACCATAGTATATATGGATGTATGTTCTATTCATACCTGGGTCAACCTGAAAGGCACCAACTCAGGCTTCTCCAGCTGCAAACCTTTATCAAACAGGCAACTGAAATCAACTTGAACACAGTCACCTGTGGTAGAGTCAAAGAGAATGTTTTCCCCATGTCGATCACCCAGCCCCACAATATGTCCAACCATGGACCAAACTGCCGTAGTGTGTGCATAGGCAACTCGGGCCCGAAACCAAGCAGCGGGCTCAGAAAAAGTTGTCAAGAACCATTTGTGAAATACTGGTGGAAACATAGGAAGGATCTTTGTCTTCAACATCTCATCTTCTGGCATTTTACCTTGGCATTGATCATATATCCGTTTAATTTGGGGATTTGTTTTCTGCCTATCAAATTTGCAACAGGATATATAAATGTCCTGAAGTATATGCCGGAGTCCACGAGTATGAGGTACCCATTCCACCATACCACAATCCTCAGTTAGAGGAATTACTGCAAAGGTACGAATATAAAGCTTCCTTCGACGACTTTCAGTATATTTTGATAACAAACGGTTTATCATTGCAGTGAACTCCATCATACGAGCATCTTTCCTAAGATCATCCTTGGGTTTGCAAAGGAACGGGCGTTCAGTGCCATCACTGCCCAATAGAACAATCTGAAAACACAAAAAAAAATTATAAATAAATAAATCAATAAATAAATAAAAATAAAGCACATATTAGAAAGATAAGGTGTGCAAACCATCTAGGTAGCTAATAGGACATTCTATAAAGAACATGGCAAAGGGATGAAGCCTAAGTGGTATGGTCTATATAGATTATCACCAAAATCAGCACAATTCGTGACTTATACCTACCCAATTTCAAATGGTTATCAAAATCAGAATGCAAATTTATTAGGTCCAAAATGTCCATAAAAAAGGTTTGGTTAATTCACTCCATTTTATGCAAGTTAGGAAACTTTACTTCAAACAAAATACTTCTCAACAACATCAAGTGTTTTCCCTGGGAACAAAGTGTGGTATGATGTGAATATGAACCACTAAAAAACAAAGCCAAAAATTTATTGGGAAATGAATTCAGAAAAGTAAGTCAAAAAGCACTTTCAGGTGAATTTACAAGATCAATATCCTGGAGAGTGTACCTTTTTAGGTCGCTGAAGAGATGAAAGAATTTCAGCCTCATCAGCTATTCCCGATATCGTAGGAAGATCTGAGGTAGAAAAGATATTAGAGGAAAGTGAGTTGTTAAGATTCACATCATATGTTGGTAGACTAACAGTAAGGGATTGTTGAGTAGGCATAATTATTCCCAATGGCATCATCCTTTTTAAGGCACTGAATTCTGTTGAGATATTAATTGTCCTTGCTTTTGACTGGCCTGCATGAAAGCACAATTTGATCAAATGATCAATCAGGCAAGCAAACTGATCAAACAAATTGTTTCCACTATTTCCTTGGCTAAACCCCTTCCGTGCAGCTTGTATGATTTCTGCAGCTGCCTCCCTCCTTGAAGGAACTGTGGATTTTGAAACCGCTGCCATAATCCATAAGGCTTGTTGTGGGTACTGCCGAAGAACAGAGGTGATGATGTGTTTAACCAACCGAACAACTTCTTCATTCTGGTGGCAAATTCTGGAAACTAACTGAGGCAACACTGTTAACCACTGATATGGGGGCAAATCCTTCCAACAGCCCCTCATAATACTCATTAACTGTAAAATACAAGAAGAAAGAGAACCATATTAATGTATTGATAAAAAATGGAGAAAAGATTTCACTGGTAAGGGAAATAGTATAAAGCTCATCTCATCTTAAAAACTTAAAAATACCTTCCCATGGACACTTTTCAAATCTTTATTAGAGGACGAGCCACTTCTTTGATAAATACTCCCAAAGTCAAACCATAAGGTTAACAACCTTGGAAGCGCTTGGAACAGATTTTTGTGGCCCCTATGGAGTCCCTTTGCATAGAATAACAGAACATCAGGTAGGTAAGAACACCAATGCTTCTCAATGTTTACGTTCACAGAAGTAAACACACCAGAATTTGATGGCACCATCCTGGGGCCTAGCTCAGTATTCTCTTCTTGACGTTTCCTAGCATCAACAAGCACATCATCACAATACTTGGCCATATAAAAGTATCCTTTTTCCCATGTGGGCTGCAGTTCCCTCACCCTGGAATAAAGACTAATTACATCTTCCTTCTGCTTCTGCCCAGTGTAATGAATCCACCGAGAATAAAGGAGAAGGGTCTTTGCAATATCTCTTTGCTCATTCAAAGTTTGAGTATCACAAAGTAAAGGAGGCGGGTTCGATGGAACAAGTGAAGGGCTAGTAATGGATGATATTGCAGCAGACCCAACAACATCAACAGGCAAGTTCAGGAGATACTTTTGCAACTCATCGATGGCTCCATCAGATCGTTTAAACCTCCAAAGAAGCTTAGACTTTTCCATGTGAACATTAGGTGCACCAGAAGCTTGAGCTTCTAGAATTGCTCGGTTCGCAATCTCATAATGACCAGCCAAGCGACAGAGCTTTGCATATTGAAGCCAGCAATTTCCAACTTGAGCTCCAAGATCACTAGCACCAAATACCATTCTCCGAAAAGCCAACAATGGCTCTCTAGCCCACAGTGAAGGTTGAGTAAATCTGAGCCGATTTTCCCAATTATCAATTACCTTTGAGAATTTCAAATCATCTAGATGAAAAGATTTCTCCAAGAAAGAGTCATTAACAAGTAGAGCATGGAACTCCTCTAGCTCCCTAAGTAAATGAAGCTTTACAATAAATGGATAAGCCCGTGTATAAGAATCCATGCCTGCAGCAGCCAAAGGAGCAATTAGAGCTTGTTTGGATAGTGCAATTTTTTCACCAACTGAGAAATGATCTTTCTTCATCATTGCCTGAAGAATCTTTGCAACATCCATGTCAAAGGAAGCATTACTTTCAGAACTACTACAAAGTAAACCTTCTTCATCAGCCCCACGAACATACTCATCCATCAAATCCCATCTTCCAAGCCTCCATGCTGCCTGCACACCTTGCATGCACCATGTTTTTTTGTATTTTGGTATCCTAGAAATCAGACCATCAACATGAGTGACCATGGCTTGAAGATGGCACATGTTCAGTAAACAATTAAGGACATCTGAATGCCTCTGAACAGAAGTTGGATCCATCTGCAAGGCTTGTTCACAAGAAGTTAAAACTTCAGCCCAGTTTCCTGCTTTTTTATTTATTAAGAGTGTATCTTGTGAACTTAATAATTTACGTAAACGCGCCAATCCAGATAGACCATCAGACTCATCAAGACAGCTATATACTTCCATTAGAAATGAAACATCTTCGTCCTCAAAGATGCCACTCTTCTCAGCTGCAGGATTGAAGGAACCCGACTTTCTGCGCACATGAGATTCAAAATACATTAAAGACCTTTCATAAGCCTGACACCTGAAGGAAGCCTTGGCAAGGGTTACCTTTGGAATCACATTTAAAAGTTCTGAAACATATTTACATTGGACAAGGAGTTGATCTTGATTGGCCACATAAGTTGGGGTTGGATCCTTTGACTTGGATGCTTGAGGCCTAGATGTGGATGATCGCAATGACTGTGAAAGAGCTAATTCTTGTTCAACATCATCCACCCATTGCCCAAGATTATCGAGAAGAGTGAAGATAGCTTGAATGCAAACTTCGCTTTGCCCACCACTGATTCCATGAACTGCAGCCCCACTATTCTCGGATGCTGCAGCATCAAGAACAGATAAGATTTCTTGTGTAATCCCTTCACGTGTCTCCTCAGTGCCATGACAGACAGCATTAAGAACTAAATATGGCAGGAGATATATTGCAGTTTGCATATCATGGCGCACTATGCCTCGACATGCATTAAAAATGCTTGCACGGGATCCAGTTGCATGCACAGTTAGTTTTCTTATCCAAAAAAATATCCACCTTCTGAATGACATAGAAGGACGATAAATTGGACCAGTAGATGCAGAATCGGACACATTTGGAAGTTGAAATCTAGAGGTTAAGCAAGGGGCTAATATCTCTTTCACGTAATTAGAGAACCGGTCCCACAATCTTTGACCCCTCACATTCATCTCATAGATATTATCAGAACTTTTACTGCAAGATGTGGCCCTTTTCAAAGATTTTTTATCCTTCCGTACTTGAGACATAGAAGCAGCACCATTCTCATCCAATGATGCCTCACAGCCTGCAATTTTTAACAGCTCTTGTATAGCCAATGCAGCTGAATCTTGAATGATGGTATCAGGTGCAGCTCTAAAAGCCCTAACCAGATGCTTGTGAATCAACTCAAAAATAAGGTCATCATCTGAACATTCAATTTTAAAGCGTTGGCATGGAAAACCCTTCACTTTGGCAGGGTCAACTGCTCCCAATGCTCCAAGGCAATCAACACAGACCAACTTTAGCCGCTGACCCACTGTAGTCCTTGATTCTTCTGTGCATCCTCTGAGTAAAGAAGTGATCAGAGAGCTCAAGACATCCATGTCTGAACCTGTTTCACCATTGATTAGAGTAGTAACATTCTCATTTCTTAGTTTCAACAACTTACTCAACTCACACACAACCATGTACCTCACATTCAAGTTCTCGTGATTCAAACCATCAACAACATCACATAATTGATCCTTCAAAGTCATTGACCCACGTGCTTCTTGTATGGCTCTATTCACTTCTGTAAGAGCAGGAATACTAGGCAACAAAGGGAACTCGTGAATATGCTGCTTCAAGATAGCCTTGTTCTTTAACACAAGCTCTTCTAATATCTTAACCACTTGATTCAAAAGTACGGAGGGATTATCTTTATCTCTCTCCAAGAATGGAATAAGAGCAGCAAAAACTTGAGAAATCACATGTTTAGTGCTAGATTGAGATACTGTTGCCAATTGCTCAATGAAAAAATGCAAGACAGATAGACCCTCACACTGAAGTGATTCTTTACCAATGGCATGCAAAAGAAGAACCAGTACTTTTGGGACATAAGTATTAAGGTGTGAACCCATCATTTTGATCAGCATCTCAATACGTTTCAAAGCTTGTTTCTGCAGTGAAAAATCCTCTGCATGGAGCATTTTCCTGTCAATACTATTGAGGAGACCAACAAAATGATTCCTCAGAAAGCCTGGAAGATCTTCGGAACCAGTCAGAACTACAGCAACTTTCTTTATCATCTGTGGTACTCTGGTTAACCTGTAAATGGAAGTCATTTATACTTGGCAGGAAAACCAATATTCACTAATGACTCAAACAGTAGCCAGAGGCTAGTCAATGATTAAAAAATTAGTACAAATTTAGTGTCTACCTCATGTAAAGACATAACATTGGTAAACTCCTCAAAGTCAAGCATAAAATTTCAAAGAACCAAAGAGAAAATAAATAAAAATAATACTAGCCACCGCATACCCAAAAGCTTCAAAGAAAAACTATACAATTTTTAAAAAGTTTTACCTTCTAACAATAGAGTAAAATATTCAGAGATGTCAAAAAGGGATCCAATTAGCATTTAATTAACTTTATTCACATTCTTCTTAACAGAAGTAGAGCTCTACCTTTTGCTTATTTCATCGGAATCACCACCATCAAGAAAACATACAAGTTCATCCAGAAGTGCAGGTAATGCAGCCGCAAAGATTTCTTGGTTGTCAGACCCAGTCTGTGTGCGGTAAAACTCCAAAGCCGAGAGTAATCCTCGGTCATTTGCTTGATGGAGAACATATGCAAGTACTTTTGGTAGCCAATTTACTATCAGTGGCACCATATCAGTGTTCAAACACTTGGCCAGCTCATATAAGATGCCAACCGCTTCATCGTTATCCTGCTGAGACACCACAAGCTTTGGTAGAACTACAGGAATCATTTTCTTGAGAAGTTCTTGAGTTTCAATACCAAAAACAGCCTCTGCAAACTCTCTGACCATTTTTGGACGGCTTGAAAGCCTCACAGATAGATAATCAAACAGCTCATTACGGACAAGAACTGCTTTTGAAATTAGTAGTTCCAATCCTCCTTTCACATGAAAGTAGCAAGATTTCTGTATTAACCTCGATGCATTCATTCTCACCGTTGTGTGAGAATTGTCAAGTTGTTCAAGCAACAACATTAGAGAAAGAAAGAAAAGTTGGCTGCGAATATCAACCGCCATCATAACTTCAGCTATAGATTCCAAAAGGGTCTCAAAGATCTGGGGATCATCAGCTGCTGTCAAGGCATTTTTTATTATATCCAAAAACTTATGTTCCTTACTTGAAGCCTTTTCATCCAAAAAAAAACAACTCAAAACAGTATCCTCAAGGAAGGAACTAATCTGAGGGCAGAAGGCTTCTCTTATAGCCTTCTTTCTATTAAGGAGTAGAAATCCGATGCATTTAATCCATTCAGGTCTTGTTTTAAGCAGAACATCTCTAGTCCCATGAACAAGTATCCGTCGAATAACTCTCACACAGGCAAGTTGAACCTCTTCCGAAGACTCGTCATAAAGAAGATCAAAATATAAAGACAGTAGATTAAGGAAATCACAACTGAAGGCAATGTCCTTGCTCTGCATATCAGAAGGATACTTGATTTTCGAAGTTAGGTCATGATTGCGTACAGTTTTTATGTCACACTTAGAACACCAGAAACCTTGTAGTAAATAGCCAACCGTCTGATTCAGTTTCTCATCTTCGGGGCTCAAAAATAATTTGCAGGTGTTTTTATCCAAATCCTCAACACAATTACAAGATCCATAAAGGCATGATAAAAATCCAAGAGATAAAGAAAATATTTTCTTAACTTTTTCACGCTCATCTTTCCCCAAAACCCTGCAAATGTGGAGTCAAAATGCCAATGATCATGCATTCTAAATAATGTATTGTAGATTTAATCCTAAAAGTATTAATAATTTATATTTCTATGAACAACTATTTACCCACCCACTCCCCCAGCCCCATCCCTCACACAAACAAATCATTCCCATACACAAACACACACATAGACAAACTACAGTTTTTGCTGATATCAAAAGAAAGAAAGAAATAATATCCTAGCAATAAAAAAATACAACAGGTTTCTTCATTGTTCTCAATGAAGCATTTGAATGAAAACTCTGAAAATGGAAAATTTGAGCAGAGATGCAAACTATTAATAAAGCAAAAAGGAAAAAAAAAATCCAATGTTCACTTACTCCAGCCTCTTGAAGATATGTGGTAGTACATTAAGACCAGACCACAAGACTACCACAGGTAAACAAATGATAGCTTCAATTCTTACTTCCTCAGATTCATCACAACAAGCCAAATCCAAGATTTCAAAATCACTTTCAGTTGTTAAACTTTGGCCAAGCTTGGAGAAAACTCGAACAGCACTACATTTTGTTTTCCAAGGAGGGTGAGGTTTTGAAACCACAATAGGCTGTGTCCATGGAAGCTTTAGCACCACATTTAGAAGATCCACACCATCACCTTTATTTTTGAAAAGCCCAGTCTTCATGAAAGACGGGCCTGATCAAAATGATAAAGTTAACACAAGTCACAGATTATAATAAAAAATAACCTAGCCTCGAAAGCCAAGCTCCTATAAAGAACTTTAAGTCAAGACACTAATTTTATGTGAACGCATAAAAAAAGAGTGCAATTGTACAAAACATAGAGAGTATCAAGACTGTCACAAACCAGGACTTCAATATCGTGCCAAAAATAATTTCTAAATTGTTATAACCTTATATTTAGGTGCATATAATTTGAGTATAAACGAGGCTTTTATGTTCAGCAAATAGACAAAAAGCAGCATATTTTACAAATTCAATAATAAATAACAAAAAAATTTCTATACCATTTTCCTTAGTAATAAAAGTTTGAGAACTGTCAAGCAATAACCAATTTTCTTAGCAAAACTATTAGTACATGTATAAAGTAGAAGGTTAGATTTGCAGCCTTACTTTGCAAAAGCAAGATGTGGTGAATTCCTTCAAAGTAGATAGAAATATCAAGTGTAACCAGACTTCCCTGCTTTGCCTAGGACAAAATAAATCTAAATTAATGATAGAACTAAATGAGTAGAATGGGAAAATTACAAGTTCTGGTATACCTGCTCGTTTATCCAAGGGATCCATGCGGTCATCTGCTGGAAGATGCAAAGTGATATATCGATCTGAGGATATCTAGAGAACGCAATGCAAAGCATGCTAAGAGCAGTTAACGCAACATCTGGGTTTAGAGAACTTGGTTTGACAGAGGGAGAGTCTAAACATTCAACAAATGAAAAGAATGACGCACGCATATAATCAGCATATTCTTCTTCTCTATCACAATTAAAGATATGAGTAGGCTTATGCTCCACCGTCACATTATCATCAGAAACAATATGCTCTTCATCTACTTTTTGGCGTTTGATCTTGAAAGTATTTACATCACAGATATGCCTTTTTCCTCCAACTTTCCAGTTTTCAGTAGAATTATCACCTGATGTTAATAGATCTAGACTAACATTATTTTTTGTCCTCCCTCCAACATGATTGGAATCAAGGACAGAGAGAGCTACTTGAAAGCAATTAATCAGTGGAAAGCAAGGTTCTGATGAACAAAGAGTATGTACAAGAGATTCAGGCCTCCAGACATGAGGAGGGCAAGTTTTAGCAATCCGTGTATATACACTGCACAAAGCAGCCTGAAAAAAAATTAAAATACATATTCAAGCTAGCCTGAAGATTAAATGAATGCCAAAGAAGAATGTTTAAGCTACCTAAACAAGAAGTGAGGTATTCAAATTACCTTCAGCTCCTGGCTTTTGGTTCGAGACATTGACTGAGGAAAAATATTTACTAAAGCAGTAGCTGTCAACTTGACAACAACATCAGGACAACTAGAGTGTAGTGCTGCAAGGCACGCACCTATGGAGGAATCATAATCCACATTCCTGAAAAGTAAACCTTGGCTTAGTGTTCTATGGATATTAAGTAAAGAAACAATTAGAATGACTTCATCAGAGGTTCCCAGGAAGAGGATAGGTACATAATGCCTCTCCAAAAAAAAAAAATGCATCACATTGACTAGAATTAGGTGATTGATCACACAATCAAGAGAAAAAGTGCACTGCAATCATTAAACTGTGCAAGCTACTTATTCAGAACTTCTTCCAACTTGGTAATTTTGGTGCTAAACCGTTTAAGCTTACTATCTACCACTAAATAGAGATAAGTTCTAAGCATTTGAGCATGTACCTGAATATAGAAAGTCCCTCCTTGTCCTCGCTCAATATGGTGGATATTGACAAGATTAAATTCTCATGAGGAATGACGTCATAACTTATCACTGATATCATGATGCGTACAAAGTCAAAACATGCCTTCCACAAAATTGTAATTGTCAGACAATTATGAGAAAACATAAATCATATACAAGTGGCCAAAAAATAAAACTAACAGTTCATTCAAAAAGTCTATATATTGAACAAATTAGTTATAATTTACAACTTTGAGTCACTCTGTTACCCACCATTTGCAGATCACCATCTCCATAACATAAGAGAGAACATGCAGCTGATACAAATGACAGATTGATGAGACCTTCCAGATACAGAGTTCCTTCAGTTAAGCATTTGCTAAGAAGCTTAATAATCCAAGCTGCAAAAGATTGCCACCTCCTTTTACCCAAAAGGTTGATTAAGATACCAGAACCATCAATTGGTCTAACGCTAGCTGGGAGATCACATAGGGAAGTTGAATCGCTGGAAACTCCACAAAATGACTCAAGAAAACACTTTAAAGTCAACCTGGTGGATTCTGTAATGCTTGAACTGTCCGCATCCAGTGATGCAATATACAAAATATCTGTACAAATACAAAGACATATTAGATACATAGAATTCTTGTATGCTTTTATACTGCTTACAAGATATGTTAATGAAAGTGAAAAAGGCATCAAAGACATTGTGGTAAGGGAGTTTTCTTGTTCTTTTGACAATTATCAGAATTAACGAACAGTACTAGAAATATAACAGAGAGCATATAAGATTAGCAATTCTTTACTAGAAGGTGATCCCACCACCAGTTGGTGGAGAAATTTTCACATTTATTTTCTTACCTTCAATCGCCATCATGGCATCAATAAAAAGAAGACGATATGCATCTCTTGCTCCAGTACGAAGCAAGGATAGAAGTGATCCAACTGTTTCAAAAATTACTCCATGTTGATACCTGAAAAAACAGCACAAAATTTTCAACCTACAGTATTGTTATGATATAAAATTTAACATGCAAACAAAGCAGCAAAAGAGTCCAGAAAATAAACATCATAAGAGAAATAAAATAAGGTATGTTTATACTCAGGACTACATGCACCATTAAAATCCAATTTATTTGTATTTAAAAGCCTAATAACACAAGATAATAAAAGAAACCTCAGCAAGAAACACTTTAATTCCCAGTTAGACAGTGACATAATATAATTTACATGAGATGGACACAGCATTTTATCCAAACGGCACAAACCTTTACTATGTAGCAGTTGACATTCAATTAATTTGAAAGGAAAGTGAAGATATCAAAACAAACACCTAAAAGGACACCAGCCCACCAACATTAAAGCCACAAATACTTAAAAACTCTCACACAACAACATTTCCAGTAGAATTTGAAACAAGCTAAATCCAACAATTATATCACTAACCACCACAATACAAACATGATACACTTACTTTTGTTTAATAAACAGTATTATTACTTGTCAACATACTAGATTCATTTTTTCTTCTTTCTCTTCTCTTCAATTTCATTAAATGAGTAACAAATAAAATATGAGAAACTTACAATACAACAAAATTTCAAAAAATATATATATTCGAGCTGATTTCACTTACCGAAATGCAGGTTCAGCAAAGAAAGGAAGTATTCGACCAATGACAGGTAAAACAGCAGCAGCTTTACCGTGGTAAAAAACTCCGGGAAAATTTCTAGCAGTATGAGAAACGAGCTTCAACACAGCAACCACCTCTCTATCATTGGCTGAAACACATTAAAAAAAAAATTAATCAAGAAGACAAAGAAATTAACATTAATTAATCAGATAATTTTAATTAAAAAGAAAAGTGATTAAAGTGTTGAAGAAGTACAAGAAGCTGAGGGAACGACATAGGCGTGGAGAAGATTGGGGAGAACAGAGCGAAATCTGGATTCTAAAGCGTCGTCGTTTTGGTTCCAATTGTTTGATTGAGTTGATGAAGCTGCTACTATGCGTTCTCGAAGCTCGTGCACTAGACTCGAAAGGTTGTTCGCCATTTCTCTTCACTCTTCACTCTTCCCTCCCAATTTCAAGCGCCTTGTTTTGTTTCATTATGTCTTACTTTACTTTTGAGGTAAATTACCTTTCCCCTTTATATTTTGAATCATTACTAATTAGCCCTTAAATTCTTAAAGGTCCATTTGTTAAGTTGTGTAGAGCTTAGAAAAGAAGAGCTTATTAGAGTTTTCTTGATTCCGGCACCGTTCGACCTCTCTAACACCACCATTAGTTCCATTGCACCTTTAGGACAATACTCTGTCATTTTCAATCCCAGTGCACCTGTCATTCATCGCTCATTGTCTACCTCTTGTTCGTGAAACCGACGATCCTCCTCCTTGATTTCGACTTCTTTTGACGATTCGACATTGTGCCAATGGTCCAACAATGAATCAATTTGGTTTGATCGATATAACTAGGTTTTGATACAACCAGGCCACAGAGGACATCGGTTCCCGGTCGCCGCCAATCCAGCCATAAGTCAATATGATCTGATCGATAAAACAGGGTTTTGGGTAAAACCGAACAAGAGAAGACATCGGTTCTCAGCCCAACCGGTCCAACAAGCTGATCTGATTTTCAGAACACTAATGCCAATTGATAGTGTCGAACGTACCACTTATCCGTCCAGTGATAGTAACACCCTCGTCATGTGATTAGGTCACATAATGCTACAATCTCACATCAGGGTTAGATCTTTATATGGTCGAAAGACTTACGCATACCCAAGTTTTTCCAAAAAGACAAATCGGTACCCACAATGTTTGAAAAGGACAAAAAAGTACTTTCTGTCACTGTCTGTTAGGGAATCTCATTTTATTAAGGGTAAGATGGTAATTTGATATGATAGGGAGAACATATTTAAAATTTAAATTAAAATCTCGATTAATGTTACAAAGCTTCTCTGGGAAGTTTGTTTTGGGGGTTGACACATGTTTGAGGAGTTGACATTTGGGAAAAAAACAAAGAGTAAATGAACAGTTTTTGCCTTTTTGTTTGTTCCAATTGGTGTGGGTGATCATGTGAATGACTTGGTGCGACCGAACGGCGACCATCGACAATGAGCCAAACAAAACTGGTTCTCGACGACCACCAGGAAAGCGAAAGCCGGCAATGGAGTCCTAGTTCTTTCTTTGTGAAGGAATTTAAGCGACAATAACCTAAACAAAACCATCAATGATGATGAACAGCGAACAAAAACCGGTGACAAGGTTTAGGCAAGTTCAAACGAATGACGACGACTTCGTTCTTGGTTCGTTCTTCGTTGTTCGTTCCTTCTTCGTTCTTTGTTGTTTCACTGAAGAAGAACGACATGTAAACGTAGACAATAGACGTGTGAGGGAGGAACCATGGGGGCGGCTGAACGAACACCGACTTTATCGACATTGGTGGAGTGACTGTTAACAACTAAAGTGAAGGGTTAACGGATAGGTAATATTCGTCAACTTTGATTTTGAAAGTTGTATTATGGTAGGTTGGTTGTAGTAGACAATGTGTATGTGTTTAGGGTTTTGAAAAAATGATTTCTAGAGTGAAAGTAATTGTGAAATACTTGTTTTTTGTTTAGGGTTAATCATATTTGAGTGCAATAATAAGTCGATTTGTGTTTAGCTCGCAGGATTTGGAGATCAAACGTTGGACAATAAAAGCAAAGCTCCAACGGCAGGTGATTTTTTTGTTAAGGTTGGTTATATTATGGAATGTTGCAAAGATAAATGTTGACAATAAAATTTTGTATATATTGTGGAGAAATTTTTATCATTTGCATGAGATGGATGTTGTTTGTGAGCTTGCATGAGATAACGTTGTTTGTATTTGTTTCATATCTTACAGTTTTGAAAATTGTGTTATTTTATTCAATGTATGTAGTGTTTTTCTTCCCCTTTGGTTGGATTTAAGTGTTGTTATGGGGCTTGTAATTGGTTATTTTTTCTATCCTTTGCAAGGTTTAATTGCTTTGAAGAAGGGTGGCCAGGTTTGAGGTTCGGCAATAAGGGGAAGGCAAAGCTTTATCTATTTACAATTTGTAAAGTAAGAGATTTACATAATCTTTTCCATGGTTGCTTTATAGGGTTTAGGGATACTTTATTTCTTATTTGTTATGTTAATCAATATTTGTTATGCTGATATAACTTGCATGCCATTAGATTTTAGGTTGTTTACGTTGTTGTGACTTGTTTGGTTCAATCAAAGAAAAATTCAGCCATATGGTGGGGCTAGTTTGCTTGGATGTGCTATTAGGTGTGTTTCGTTGAATATGGTTTAAATTACATGTATATATTTGTGACTTGTTGGTTCAATCAAAGAAAAATCCAGCCATATGGTAGGGCTGGTTTGCTAGTAGGGCTAGTTTGCTTGGCTGTGCTATTAGGAGTGTTTAGTTGAATATCTTGTGCATATTTAATTTCTCATAATTATTGTAGATTATTACTTGTTAGGTGTAATGAAAGAAAAATCCAGCTAAACGGTGGGCCTAGTTTGCTTGAATGTGCAATTGGGAGTGCTTGATTGAATATATGTTGTCATATAAATTTTCCATTTTGCAGGATGCAACCGCAACTTTTTAATTTGAAATTTGAGTTGTTTGGTATTGAGTCTGAGATGCGGAATGTCAACCCCGATGAATTTAGCTACATAGTCCTAATAAAGGATATGAAAACATGTGTTGCAGAGGAGAATGAGGTAGTTGAATTATACCCTAATGAGAAGTTTAGGGTGGAGGCTAGGCTACCTTGGTCAGGAAAGAAATTTATGATAGATAATGATGAGGATATGACATTCCTTTTCGAGCAATATGGTTCTAAAGGGTTGAAGGAAATTAGGTTGTATATTAATGCAATTCCACTTCAAAGTATAAAATCGTTGCAACATTTGCCAGAACCCAATCCTACTATTCCCAATGACACTGAATTAGAAATCAATCCAGAAGAGTTTTGTGATGATAACTTTCATTGGACTAATGTATCCGATAAGTAAGATGAAATTGGCAATGGATTAAGTGGTGAGGTTGTCAATGTTAGTGGTTAGGCTAATGGGAATGTAAGTGGTGAGGCTGCTGGGAATGTTGACTGTGAGGCTGATGTTAATGAAAGAGAAAATACAGCAGGTGGAGGTGATGGAAATGGTGATAATTTAGGAGATGAAAGAGCTGAAAGTTGGGGAATATTGTCTCACAATGAAAAAGATAGTGATGATTTAATGGGTGGGTCAAGTGAAAATGATGATGCAGTAAGTAGAATGAGTAGGAATATGAAGGCAAATGAGTTCCAATATGGGGCAGATGGGAAAATTTACTTTGAGGTGGGTCAGGTTTTTAGGAATATGGAACATTTTAGAAAGGTTTTAAAGGACTACATCATTTAGAGAGGATTTGCAGTAAGAAGGGTGTATAATTAGTTGTGGAGGATCAAAGCGGTGTGTAAAAGAGAGGGCTACCCATTCCATATATATGCAACTTTAATGATTGACAAGCAATCGTATCAGATTTAGAAATATGATCATACTCACACTTGCCTTAGAGTTTATAATAATTCGGATGCCTTAGCCGCATGGATTGCCGAGAAGATGGGGGATTTTCGAGAAGATGGGGGATTTTATTCAGTCACATATGTGTCTTTGTGTTAAGCCCTTAGATGTTGAATTAGGAGGGTGCATTTTTTGGAGATACATAAGCAGAAGTTGTATAGGGCTAGGAGACTTGCAATTGGAATGACACAAAAACATGTTAAGTCATTTACATGGATGTTTAAGTACTCACAAATTCTTCAAGTCACCAACCCTGGATCGATGATAGAACTTAGATTAATTAGAGAAGTTCCACAAAGCCCTAGATTTAAGAGATTTTTTCTTAGTTTTGCAGCTCAAAAAAAGGAAGGGTGTAACCATTTTATAGGGATTGATGGCTACCATTTGAAAAGGTATTATGGTGGTGTACTTTTATCGGCAGTGTCAATAGATGCAAATAGTGAGATATTCCCTTTAGTAATATGTGTCTGTGAGGCGGAAAATACTGACTCCTAGGGCTTTTTTCTTCGACTCTTGCATAATTTTTTGGGTGACTAAGAGCACGTAACATTCATGAGTGATAGGCAGAAGGGCATTATAAATGCATTTTCCTGGCCTACAACTAAGGAAATTGTTTTGGCAAGTGAGTAGGGTTGCAACCATGCCAACTTTTATTACCGCCACGGGTATGTGAAAGATGTAGACGAGGATGCATAAAAATGGTTGGTTGAAAATGAACCGGACCAATGGCCCAAACATGGCTTTGGCACAACATCAAAGTCAAATCATATTACCAATAACATGAATGAGTGTTTTAACTCATGGTTAGGTGAGGACAAGGAACTTCTCATACTAAGTTTACTTGAGTTTTACCGATGTAAGGTGATGAAACTATTACAAAGCAGATTGCAAGCCAGTACAGAATGGGTTACACCTCTTCTGTAACGGCTCAGCCCCTTCCCCGGGGCTCTCGTGGCCGGCCACCGTCACCCTGTCCCTGGGCCGCCACCACGGCAGGTATTGTCCCCCCTCCCCCCAAGGGGATTTACCACGCCTCTCACACCACTCGAACTCATGCCCAAGGGATTAAAGGCACTTGGGAAGCATGGTGTGTACCATTAAGCTAATTAGAGGAAAGTGTATGGAGGCGTAGCGTTGGTTGAGTGATTGGCTTTGACAACTGCAAGTTTTATTTATATATTAATTTAATTTCAGTTTACTAGACTCACTTTGCTTCTTCTTCTCGTGTAGTTGAATATATGGGTTTTTTTAACCACATTTATTATTTATTATTTAATATGTAATAAATATTTATATATGAATTTTTGTTCTATTTTCACAAAATAAAAAATTTAAAAACAAGACGGAAAAAGTTCCAATAAAAAAATTCATTTATTTTTTTTTCTCTTTATATTTTTAAAATAAAATTTCATTTTCAAATTAATATTTTTAAAACAAAATTGAAGACGAGATAAAAAACATTTACATATTAAAAACAAATTCTTGAAAGCGAACAAAATAAATAATAATTTAATATGATTTTATTAATTGTATACGTCATAAATTCCATTTTATTTTAGACAATCATATCGAACTTATAGAGAGAGAGAGAGAGAGAGAGAGAGAGAAAATGAGGATAATTTATACAACAAAAAAGAGAGAGAAGAAAATAGTTAAAGCTAGCCCAATGGTACACATCATGCTTCCCATTTGCCTATAACCCCTTGGGCATGGGTTCGAGTGGTATGGAGGCATGATAAATTCCCTTAGGAGGGGACAATACCTGTCGTGGCGACGCCCTGGGGAAAGGGGTGGCGACGACCGGCCACGAGAGCCTAGGGGAGGGGGTTGAGCCGTTACATCTTCCACCAGTGGTTCACAGAAAGATCAACAAGCTATTTGACTTAACTAGAGATGTAGATGTCTCGTACCCTGGTTCTGATGAATTTGAGGTGTTTGATAAGATTGAACAGCGAAGACTACATGTGCTGGTTTTGGGAAAACAGATGTGTGATTGTGGGATGTGGTAGTTATGGAGCATTCCTTGTGTTCATGCTGTAAGTTGCTTGTTACATAGGAACAACTCCAACTTCGAAGAACATGTTTATCAGAAGCTTAGAATTCCAATGTACTTGGTAACTTATTCAAACATGGTCCACCCTGTACCCGACAAGACTAGTTGGCCAAAGGTCATCGATGAAAAAATCTTGCCATCAGCCAAGCAGCCCAAGCCTGGCAGACCTCCAAAGTCAAGAAGGAGAGACTCAACTGAAGAACCGAAAAGTAAAAGGGTTTCTACCCTTAGATGTAGTGTCTAAAATGTCATGGGCCATAACAAAAGGTCTTGCAAAAATAATCCAGCCAATGCAAATAAAGGAAAAAAGCAAAAGGTAATTGCAAATGTTCATTTCATTATTATTTTTTTTCAAATGATTATCATGCTTATATTGATTTACGTGTTTCATTTTGCAGCAAAACTTTGTGGCCACAATGATTACACCATCTACAATAGTTCGGTTTGCAGCATCTTCAGCACCTTCTTCAACTCAAATGTCAAACTTGTCTCAAGCTTCAAGTTCAAAGGGTAATGACCATTGTTTCTAAGCATATGCCTATTACATTTTAGTTTGACTAACTTTTTTTGTTTCTAATCTTAATAGGTCAACCAATGCATTGATATAATGGGGGCGTTTTTTTGTTTGATGCAGTAGTATGTTAACAATGCTTGTGGTATAAAAATTTGGAACAAAGCTTTTTGGGTATCAAATGAGGTATTTGGGCAATTTAGCAATACTTTATTTTCATTGGTGGGATTGAGTTTGATGATGATTATGTTTGTCATTCTGATTTGGTTTATTGTCAGTCCAAGATGCATGCCATTTTTTGTTTGATTTGGTTCTTCTATGCCTGCCTTTTATAGTTTGATTTGGTTCCAGTATGCATGCACTTATCTGTTTGATTTGGTTCTAGTTTGCATGTCGTTTTCTTAATATTATGTGATGTAGTTACGTTGTGATTTCCTAACCAATTTTTCCTTTTGTTATTGAAAATCAGTCATCACATTCACAAACCACAGGCCACTCTTGAAGACCAACTGAAATTTTGAGAGTGCAACTCTATACATACCATGCTCTTGAAGATTAAAATTTGTTTTGGGAGCTGATAACAGAAGCATCTGGTTATAGCATACTGCTTTTTTTTTTTTTTTTTTTTTTTTGTATATTTTGGTTGTATAGAGCTCATATTTTATGGTGTTTGTGTAACTCAGATTTAATACATCTTTTTAGTTCTTTCAATTAACAACTTTAAAGTCATTATGAATTTCAATTCAATTTGCTTCAGTCACAAATTAAACATATTAATTTTGTTGCATTTTTAGTGTATCTTGAGTTTGTATTTTTGCTATAAATACAGGGATAAATATGTCATTTTGAAAGAAATCTCATGGTAAATTTCTCAAACTGAATGGGATAAACTGGTCATTTCACTGATCCATAATAATTTTATAGCATAAAGGTAATTTGCTTTAAAAGGTGTGGGTATTTATGTAATTGGATGAGTTGACTTTTCATTATATAAAAATAAAATATCAAAAATAAACTTAGAAGGGAATTTCAGATTTTTCCTCCATTTTACCCTTAATAAAACAAGATTCCCTGATAGATAGTAACAGAAAATATTTTTTTATCTTTTTCAAACCTTATGGGTACCAGTTTGTCTTTTCGGAAAACTTTGAGTATGCGTAAGTCTTTCGACCTCTTTATATCTATTGAAATTTGACTTATTAGCAATCCAACTCCTATTGGAAATAAGAATAGGGATAGAGGCCAAAGGTCTATTGTTAATCATCCCAAAAATTAGTTCTCCTTATACTCCTATTGTAAAGGGTTCTTACCCTATAGTTGAGAGTTTCTTTAGTATTCCCTTTATTTTTGGTATTTGTAATGCTACCCAAAAGTTTGTAATATTCTTCAGAGAATAGTGGAATTTTTCTACAACGTCCGAGGACATAGGTAACAATACCGAACCTCGTTAATTTCTTGGTGTTCTTTATTTTACATTTATTGTGGCCATTTAATTCTACTTTATTAGTTGTTATTATTATATTTTTAAATAGCTAGCACTAGAGTTTGTGCTTCTGCTGCACAACAAGTGGTATCAGAGCCAAGGTTTAGGACAGTAAGTAGCTATTTATATGGTTATATGCATGTCTAAGAAAATTCTGTCAACAAAACGATAAGAGTCAAAAGAGATTGGGTTTTAAGTGGGACCATTTGTGACCCCTCCAGTGCTTCCTGGGAATTTTCTTAGTACATATTGAATCATTATCAGCACTTACTATTATACTGAGCTATTGTTAGTTTTTTTTTTTTTTTTTTGGTTAGATATTGAATATAATAATTTGTGGAGCTCAGTTGTTGTGGAAGTTTATCTACCAAGTCAAGTAAGTGAGACACAAATGAACCCTCCAAAGGCAGAAGATTTGAGCAAGACAAAAATGGCATCATCGTCTACATCAGTAAAATCGATGACAGTTACAAATGCAAAAATTTATGTTGAAAAATTTGATGGTCAAAATAACTTTGGCCTATGGCAGTGTGAGGTAATGGATAGTTTGTGCCAACAAGATCTGGATTTGGTTCTAGAGGAGGAAAAACCAGAAGATATCGATGAGAAAGACTGGGTGAGGTTGAATGTAAAAGCTTGTGGGATGATTCGCTCATGTTTTTGTAGAGAGCATAAGTATCCATTCATGAAAGAGAAGTTTGCTAGTAAGTTATGGAAGGTGCTGGAAAACAAATACATGAAGAAAAGTAATGAGAATCGACCATATTTGATGAAATGATTGTTTCGTTTTCAGTTACAACCAGGTACGAGTATCAGTAGCCAGATTGATACATTTAACAAATTGATTGTTGATTTTTTAAATTTGGATGAAACATTTAAAGATGAACATAAAGCCATGATGTTGATTAGTTCGCTTCCGAATGAATTAGATCATCTTAGCATTACTTCTTCATAGGAAAGAAAAAATGTCATTTGAGGAAGTTTGTTCTGCCTTGTCTAATCATGAAATTCGAAAGAAAGATCAAAAGGAGAATAGAAATGAGTTAGTAGAGGTACTTACAGCAAGAGGGCGTAGTCAGAATCGTAAGAAAGAGAAAAGGGGAAGATCTCATTCGAAGGGAAAACTCAATAGGGAGCAATGTGCTTTTTGTCGTGAGAAAAGGTATTGAAAGAAAGATTGTCCGAAGTTGCAAAAGAAAAAGGGCAAAGCTGTTTTTGATGCATATGTTGTTGAGCGTGAAGAATATGAATAAGATTTTTCTCTAGTTAGCCTATAGTCCACATCTGGGTCAAAAGAGTGGATTTTGGATTCAGGTTGCACCTATCATATGTGTCCTCACAAGGAATGGTTCTTTAATTTTGAAGAACTTGATAGTGGAGCTGTTTATATGGGTAATGACGATGCTTGCAAAACAATTGGGATAGGTTTAATTCGATTGAAGAATCATGATGGCTTAACTAGAATTCTGGAAGATATTCAGTATGTATCGAAGTTGAAGAAGAATATCATCTATTTGGGAGCCTTGGAATCTAAAGGCTGCACGGTGAATATGCGAGATGGAATTCTAAAGGTTTCTTCAGACGCCTTTATGGTAATGAAAGGTACAAGGAGAAACAACTTGTATTATTATAATGGTAATACAGTTATTGGAACGGTAGCTACAGTCGCACAAAAGGATACAGATACATAAATGCTCAAGCTGTGGCATGTGTTTGGGTCATGCAAGAGAAAAAACCTTACTTAGGTTGGTGAATCAAGGCTTATTGAAAGGTGCAAAGACCTGTAAGCTGTATTTTTGTGAGCATTGTGTTTTGGGAAAACAGACAAGAGTGAAGTTCGGCACCGCAATCCATAATACTAAGGGTATTCTGGATTATATTCGTTCTGATGTGTGGGGACCTATCAAAACAGCATCTTAGGGAGGTATGCACTATTTTGTCACTTTTGTAGATGATTTTTCCAGAAGAGTTTGGGTGTATGTTATGAAGACTAAAGATGATGTACTTGGTGTTTTCCTTAAATGGAAAAAGATGATTGAGACTCAGACTGGTAGAAAGATCAAGCAACTACGAATAGATAACAGTGGGGAATATCGCAGTGATCCTTTTCTAAAAGTTTGTCAAGATGAAGGTATAATACGTCATTTTATAGTGAGAAATACACCACAACAGAATGAGGTGGCAGAACGCATAAATCAAACTATACTGGAGAAAGTTCGATGTATGTTGTTTAATGCTAGGTTAGGCAAATAATTTTGGGCTAAGGCAGTAAATTACGCTCGCCATCTCATTAATCGTTTACCATCAACAACAATTGATGGAAAAACTTCATTAGAGGTTTGGTCTGGAAAACCTGATTCTGATTACGACTCTTTACGTGTGTTTGGTTCCACTGTTTATTATCACATGAGAGAGTCTAAATTGGATCCTAGAGCAAAGAAAACAGTATTCATGGGGATTACCTCAGATATGAAAGGATATCGTCTTTGGTGTCCAAGTTCGAAGAAAATGTTGTTTAGCAAGGATGTGACCTTTGATGAGTCTTCTATATTGGAGAAGAAAACGAGAAGTCAGATAAAAGTTAACAGTACTTCATAACAGATGGAGCATACTCAGCAACGGGTGAAATTTGAAACAATATTAGTTAGCCCAAATAGAAATGGTGACACTCATGTGATAGAGGAGGTTATTGAAAATGAAGAAGAAGAAAAAGATGATGATTCTTCCCAAAAACCTCAACAAGAATCCATTGCCGTTAATAAGCCAAGACGAGAAATTCACAAGCCTGCTCGTTTTGCTTATATGGTGGCCTATGCACTCCCAATTGAAGCAGTGAAGTTCCTTCCACTTTTAATGAAGCAATCAATAGTTCCGAAATTAGTCAGTGGAAGAAAGCTATGGAAAAAGAGATGTAGTCTCTCCAGAACAACAAAACTTAGGAGGTAATTCAATTACCAAAGAATAATAAGGCAATTGGATGCAAATGGGTATATGCAAAGAAATAAGGATTTTCTAATTTGAAAAATGTCTGATACAAGACAAGGTTGGTGGCTAAAAGTTGTGCTCAGAAGGAAGGAATTGATTACAATGAGGTGTTTTCTCCAGTAGTGAAACATTCTTCCATTCGAATTTTGTTGGCCTTGGTAGCGCAAATGAATCTTGAACTAGTTCAACTTGATGTGAAAATTGCATTTTTACATGGTGATTTGGAAGAGGAAATCTATATGACTTAGCCAGAAGGATTCAAGATTATTGGGAAGGAAAATTGGGTTTGTAAACTAAAGTGATCACTTTATAGTTTGAAACAATCCCCAAGACAGTGGAACAAGCGATTTGATGGGTTTATGATGGGTTAGAAGTACACAAGAAGCAAATTTGATAACTGTGTGTATTTTCGCAAGTTACAAGATGGTTCTTTCATTTATTTACTCTTGTATGTTGATGATATGTTGATAGCTTCTAGAAACATGTCAAAGATTGATGAATTGAAATCTCAATTGAATCAAGAGTTTGAGATGAAAGATTTGGGTGAAGCCAAGAAGATTTTCAGCATGGAGATTTGTAGAGACAAAGTAAAAGCCAAGGTTTATTTGACTCAAAAGCAATATCTAAAGAAGGTCTTACAACGTTTTGGCATAACTGAAAAGTCAAAACATGTAAGTACTCCACTTGCTCCTCATATAAAGCTTAGTGCGTCGTTATCTCCAAGTACGAATGAAGAACGTGAATATATGGAAAAAGTTTTGTATTCAAATACAGTAGGTAGCTTAATGTATGCAATGGTGTGTACTAGACCCAACATTTCACATGCAGTTGGAATTGTGAGCAAGTATATGCATGATCCTGGTAAAAGACATTGGAAAGCTGTGAAGTGGATTTTATGGTACATGTTAGGTACTGTAGACATTGGTTTGGTTTTTGAGCAGGATGATGATCTTAGTCAGTTTGCTATTGGCTATGTTGATTCTGATTATGATGGTGATCTGGATAAGCGTCGTTCAACTACTGGATATGTATTTACTCTTGCTAGAGCTCCAATAAGTTGGAAATCTTCTTTACAATCTACAGTTGCTTTGTTTACTATAAAGACAAAATATATGGCAATTACAGAAGTTGTTAATTAAGGAAGCTATTTGGTTACAAGGACTATTAGAAGAATTGAAGATTAGTCAAGAGAAGATCATTATCTATTCTGATAGTCAGAGTTAGGAAAGAATTCAATATTTCATGTTCGCACCAAGCATATAGATGTTAGTTCTCACTTTTTACAGGAAACCATTAGTGAGGAAGAATTTGCCTACAGAAGTTGAGACTGTTGAGAATCCCACAGATATATTAACAAAGGTGATAACAATGGTCAAGTTCAAACATTGTTTGAACTTGATCAATATCCTGCAAATTTGATCTCGTCAACTGGCGCATTTGAAGGTGCTGTAGAAATTGTCAAAAGAAGAACATTGGAGGTTGCTAGTTCGTCAATGTAAAGATTTGTTGAAATTTGACTTATTAGCAATCCATAAAGAAATAGGAAATTAGCAATCCATAAGGAAATAGGAATTCAGAAATCTAACTCCTATTGGAAATAAGAATAGGGATAATTTGCAGTCATACTTCAAGTGGGAATCTAAATGGGATTAGGATTTTTGGTCTATATAAGTGAGGCCAAAGGTCTATTGCTAATCATCCCAAAAATTAGTTCTCCTTATACTCCTATTGTAAAGGATTCTTACCCTATAGTTTAGAGTTTCTTCAATATTTCCTTTATTTTGGGTATTTGTAGTGTTACTCAAAAGTTTGTAATATTCTTCAGAGAATAGTGAAATTTTTCTGCAACGCCTGAGAACGTAAGTAACAATATCGAATCTCGTTAATTTCTTAGTATTCTTTATTTTTACATTTATTGTGACCATTTAATTCTGTTTTATTAGTTGTTATTGGTTGTTATTATTATTTTTTTAAATAGCTAGCATTATAGTTTGTGCTTCCGCTGCACAACAATATCAACGTCTCGTAACATAGACATTGAAATGATGGATCACGGTTTTCTTGTTATCCAGAAATGATATCATTTTCCATCATGAATTGGTCAATCAAACAATCAACAAATATTGCATTACGAATTAAGTACACGATACAGAATTTCTTACACTCATTGCAAATCAAATTATATATCTGAATCATCTCTTGTTCTAAATCCTAACTCAACTTATATATCTGGAGATTATGATCCTTGATCACTAAATTAATATGGGCAATCAAACACACACTGTTTTTCTTCAGCTCAGCATGGAGATGTTGCAGTTGCAGTTGCAGATGTCCAAGTAGAAGGCATTCGTTCGGAGGTGATAGCAGGCGCAGAACGTATATTGATGTCCAGAGGATGCAATCGATATTGCATGTCAAGTTCCTTGAACATTTGCACCAAGTATTCCATAAAAATGGATCTTCTTGTCCACCTCTCTGTAACGTTTTGAAGGTTCATTTTGTGGGTTAGCCACACTTGCATCGACAAACTGTTCAACTCTACCACATCCTTCGTTATAATCGTTGGAGATGACCACCAATGCTCCTTCTTCCCATCTACATAACTGCATCCGCCATGACATTTATATTTATATATATATATATATCATAAACTTTTGATATGAAATATTAGATGATATAATAATAATTAAGTACCTCATTATTCTTTGTTTCATCATGGCAATTTTTTCCATTGGAGTGGTAATGTGGATACAGAACTCGATTATTTCCGCCATGTCTGGACTTCGATAGAAATTGTTGATAGGCGTTTGGGAAAGAGTACTGTTGGGGTATACTATTTTCAGGTTGTCATGTCTCAGAAAAACTGTTGTCAGAATGTTCATCTCTTCCACAATCATCTGAATTGCATATATAAATGTTAATTAATTAGCAAATTAATCAAGCCTTAACTGTCTAATAAAAAAGTTTAATTACCTGAGTTCCATCCACCTCGCATCTGTCACCCACATCAAAAGGGTGAATGATGAACAAGAAGACAAGAGCTTCAAAAACAGTTTTGCATGTGTTTCCAAAAACAAAGGCAACAAGCACAAGCTGCGAGCTAACGAACAAGAGAAATTGGGAGGTGGCGATTTGAAGAATGACAAGCCAAATGACGAATATAATGGTTCCAACTATTATATTCACTACGCTATGAAGCTTGTTAACTGCCGTCTTTGTATCATTTAGTGTCAACGCAAGCGCTCTTCTTTCTCTAAAAGAATTAACCTGCAACATTCATGCAGGCTCGTCGTTTTAACACTAAACTTAAATACATGAATGTCTAGAGGAACACATAAATTTCTTTGTCAATGAATTCGTATTGCATACCACCCAGTGTTTGAGTGAAGATTTGCTGATTCTTCTGTTTTCATCAACGCCTTCGAAGAGACTCATCGTCTTCAACGCCTCCTCTTCTTGCATAAATCGCATCAAATCTTCCAAGTAGATGTGCCTTTTGGATAAACAATGTACCAATTGAAATTAGTTTTAAGACAATCTATATCTAAATTAAACACCAAATGGCAAGGCAGTGGTATTGTAACACTCCGAGTGTCAAGATTTTATCTACCTATTTTCATATTGAGACTCAGGATCTGTCTCTTACCCATTGATGTACTTTAAATCCCACTATTTAAGGTGGGTCAGAGACAAATCCGAACCCCATCATAACACTGGGTAGAGCAAAATTTTGGCTATGGATTGAGCTGTTATAATAAGATAAAAAGATTTACCTTGATCCGGGTCGAGCCACATTGAGAAAAATCTTCCTAGCGGCAATTTTAGCCTCAAATTCACTTCTGATTTCTTTTGCAGATTCGTCCTCATTACCTGTAGTACCCAGAATTTGCTCATCCAATGTAGAGAGTGAACCATGTCGCACCATGTTCACCAACCTTTTCATATTCCATGCCGAAATGTTCTTATGGTTAAGTTTGTGCAAGTGATAGACTGTGATCCCAATATCCCCCACGCTCTTCTTCGATGATGGTGATGGTCCAGACAATTTGCCACTTTTAGTATGCCTCGAACTTCTCCCTATCACTCTCCCACTCTTGTCTAACGCGTCATCTCTAAGATCAGGAGGCAAAATCGCCCCGGCGTTTTGTAACTTATGAATCTCGGCTGCGGTTCTCTCCACATCTTCCTCAACTCTTTGAATTTCAATCAATGGTGGACCGGAGAGCGTTTCGATTACATACTGATTAAACAACGACTCTTGAATCCTATCAAAATATGTGCTCACATGGAAGGACGAAGCAAGACTCTTAACCATTAACGTTTTCACTAGCCAAAATAAAGTACCAATCAAAAGACACACCAGGATTTTGGTGATGAATTGGAGTAAATGGCTTTCGGTCTCCCGCTCAACTTTCCTATCAAATAGTTTATCCCAAGCGAGTAACACAAGCCCTAACCATAAACAATTTTGCACTGGTTTTCTAACCCCATAAACAAAATATAAAAGCCTTTTACGTAAAAGAAAATTTCTTTCAATGAAGAACACTACTACACGAATCCCCCAACCAGAAAGTAATCTACCACAAATCAGAACTAGCACCATCAATTCCCATTTCCATAACTGAAGATTCCACACGGTCTTTTGCTTCAAATATGGAATCAATAGACTACAAATCAAGAGAGCTACAATTATAAACAAACTTACCCATTGAAGCAACGTGATTGCACTGAGATTAGCTTTAGTGTATTCCTCAGGCAAGTCCTCACTCCATAATGGGTCCTCATCGTCATCAGGCCCGATCTTCTGTAACATCCCGGACTTTATTTGACCCGACTTCTGTGATCTCAGCTCAATCTCCTCTTGTGGGGGATCTTGAAGCCGTGATCTTGTCTTCATCTTCACCAACAAACTAGGCTTTTTCTGAAACGACACGTTTCTCTTATTAAACGATGCATTAGCGGTGCACCTCAAAACCTCTTCTTTACGGAGCTCTCCAGGACTGTTATTATAATAACCTTGTTGTTCCTTTTGGGAGATGTTCTTCGGGTCTCCTTCCGGGGAGTCCTTGTATCGTCTCCTCACTGATTCTTTATCCACCGCATTCGGACCAAACGAAACCCGGAGGTCTCTTGCCTGATCTTGATTAATATTTTTCATCTGTTTAAGCTCCTCCATTTCCAAGTCCATGTCTAGTGCAATCTCGCCTTGCGTCTTCTGTTTATTCAAAAACTGACCGATTAATCTCGACGGATCCTCCCCGCGTTGACTCATACCTTCAAAGCTCTCCCCCTTCACGTTCTTGTTATAATAATAATTATTATTATTATTACTACTACTGTCTTGACGATCTTGATCTTCTTGCCAAACCTCGTAACCGCTACTATTCACATCATCAGTGGCTGACTCATTACTGTCCATTTTGATGACAACATCTGGGTGACGATCTGTGAGTTCTTGATCAAGGAGAATGGGGAATTCTTCATGGCTGGAGGAATTACTACTGCGTCCACCGGCGGAGATCTTTCGCGTGTGCTTGTAAGAAGAGGCGTGTGATTTGAATGATTTCTTGAGGGAGAAATCCATGTTATTTATATATATATATATGAGAAGTAGTGTACGGTAGGAAATGGGAAGTGATGAAGTGGGTGATGCATGTATCGTGGTGTTTGGAAGCTAAGAAAAGAAAGGAAAAGAATAGTAAATATTAAAGAAGAAGTTGATTTGGGTAGTGAAGATTTGTTGTTTATGATAATTAAATGTGTGATGGAATGGAAGTAGCTAAGTGGAGTAGATTTAGGGCCAGAAGTGGAGAGCTTTGCAACAAATTAAACTAATAACTTGTGGTGTAGAAGGGGAGAGAGATACGAGAGAAGTGCACGGTTAATTAGTTTTCAGTTCCTATGGACGTAAAATTATACCCTTCTATATATGGTTTATCTACAATAATAAAAATATAATCATCTCTCTCTTTGTTACGTCTCGGGTCTCTCTATACCTGAAGGTACGAGACTAATCTCGATCGAGGCTAAAATAAATATCTATGACCATAAAGTGTTTCTAATACGAACCTCTGACATTTTAAATAAAGTTCGTCTCATTTGGAGTTCAGTTACCAACTGAATCACACGTCATGGTTGATGATAAGTCTTTTAATTACTGGGATTAATTATACCCACGAGTCTTGTTCGAGTCATCGGAAACACAATCATCTGGTTTACTAAAAAAAAAATGGTAATAGGGTTTCTACAACAAGAAATTTGTTGATTAGTGGCGATGTTTCTAGAGTTAACACAGCATAAAACAGAAGTTTATATTGTTGTATTTCAATCTTAGAAGTTGAAACTGTCCGCTTTTGATATTATCATCAACAATGTTAACGAGAATGGGTATAATAGGTGTCTGACACCATGTTGTCAACTCGAGCTTCGCTAACTAGTAGTAATAGAAATGCATGCTTCTCTTCGATTTAAACGTTAAACAAGTTGTATGAAATATGAATTAAAACTGAGTAGTTCCCGTGAGAAGCTTGATACATATTTCTTACGTTCATATATACGCACAACTTATGTTTGCTTATTCTATCAGGATCGGAAAATCTACCATGCTTTTCAAAATACTAGATGACAACTTGAGTAACCCGACAGTAAAGACGAATCAAAGGGATTGTGCATAATTTCAATCCGATGACTGCGGTGATAGATTGTTGTGAGATAACTTATCTCGAAGAATTAGTTCAAATACGTATAAACTAAACTGAATAACTAAATTAACAAAAAAAAAAAAAAAACTACTCCAATAAAAGATTTTTACGTAGCATGTAATACGATTTATGTACATAAATTTTATTAATTCAACTATTGAGATTTGGTTCAACGACGACAAGTACAAATATGTAAACAGCAGCTAATAGATTTATTAAGAAATGAAATTTGTAATAAATCGTAAGAAAACTGTATCTACTATAAATAATTAACTTGAAGGCCTCATGTGAGATATCCTGAGTTACAAATAGCTCATGCTCATCCATTCCATGTCAGTGTCCCTCCTCACTACAACTTTACTTCATCATGCGTTAATGTAAGAAAATGGTGGGTTAACAAATGAAGGCAGACAGACAGACACGACCCAAACAAAAAAAATCAAACGACAAAAACCCTATATCATCTGGGGAAAATAAGATACTGTACAGTGGTGAATTGATGAAAAAGAAGGCCTACACAATTGAACTTATATCCAGGTCATTAACATAATCAGTATTATCTCCAGTCAAATTTCAGTGGTGGCCTCTTCGAAGGACCGACAGGAATCCCCCAGATGATTTCTCTTTCCGACGCTCCTGCTCAGCTTCTTCTCCAACCTATTTCAATAACTTAAATGTGAATCACAAGAATAAATAGAGTTTCAACCACATACAATAATATGGGATGAAAATATGTTTCTTTAAGGATAGTATTAGTAATTAGGTATATAAGATAACAAAGAAGATACCTCCTTAGCAATTTGATGCAGAACCTCAATAATGTCAGAAAAGTCAGGTCTTAGTGCTGGATCTTGCTGCCAGCATTTTTCGAGCAGCTCAGCTAGCTTTGGATGAGCGTTCTTCGGTATTGTAGGCCTTAGACCCTGTTAAACAAGTTAATGATAATACTATGTGACTTATTCTCACGTAAGTGTAATATAATCCTATACTAACTTTAGGAATTAAGCAGTCATTGATCTCGATCTTTCAAATTACACATGCTAAAATATTTCTAACTAAGCATGGACAATTTATATGGATACCAAGGGTGTGTTCACTATCATTTTCGTTTTTGTTTTCGTTGTTTTTTCTACTTTTATTCTCTATTTTGTCTTGAAAAATGTGAATACTTGTTTGCTTATCATATCTGTTTTTTAAAATAGAAAATAAGAAAGCATGTATAACTAGAAAATACACAAAATGTTAAATATAAAAAATATATATATTTTTTTATTTTCAAATACTGTTTTCAAAAAATGATAATGACCGCATCTTCAGATTTTGAGAACACAAAATAAAGCTTTTTATTGTTAATTTTCAATTCAATTTCGAAAAAAAAAAAAACAATACTAAAACAAGAACAATTAAAGCTTCTTGAACAAATACTGTAGAATGAATGATATACCTTTTGGACCACCCCAACAGCTGCCTGTAACGGAGTCAAGTATTCATATGGAAGCTGGAAGACAAAAGATGATCATGTAAATAAAGGGAGCAAACAAAAAAACAAAATAAAACTATGTATAAGAAAAACAGAAAACAAACAAAACAATACCTTTCCAGTCAGCAATTCCCACAATACAATTCCAAAACTAAAAACGTCAGCCTTGTGATCATATGGCTTGTGTTCAATAACCTTCAGGCAAATGGATAGTTGTAAGAAAATGAAGAGATGAAAATGTGACCATGTATAATAATAACATAAAAGCAACTGATAACAGTATCAATGCATCCAAAATATCTATCTATAATTATTTTATTTTAAAGAAATAGAATAGACAAGAAACAATTTTTGCTAAGCAAACTGATTAACTGAGTCATGGCAGAAAATTGGAGAGGGTGATAAAACTAGAGTCAATATACTTCAAATTATAGAGACATAAAGAAGAATAAATGGTATGCATGGAACACATCAAATTAACTTAACACCATTAAGGGCTTACCTCAGGAGCCATCCACCTATAAGTCCCAGTTTCAGCAGTCATAACTCCAGTTTGAGCTTTCACTCTAGCAACACCAAAATCAGCTACCTTAACCACCTATAATGCAAATAATATGAAATCTTTCTTAGCGTGCCTCGTCAAAAAGATGGCAAAGCAAGAATATGAGCAAATGACAGTAATGAAAAATAAATACCATAGTACATGGAACATGTGGAAGAAATTTAGAAAAGAATAGACTTCTAACAACAATCAAAATCTGACACATGCAATATAAATTAATTACACTATACACAAGCCACTGTATGATTTTTACTTCACAGACCCTCCAGAAAGTTTTAACCATAAATATTGCCATTAACATATCACAGCTCTTCCAAGATCAATTGGATTGATAAAGTATACCTAACGAATTGACAAAATAAATACATTTTTTTCTTTTATACAAAAGAGAATGACACAGAGAAAGGCACAAAGAAAAGCATCTTACTTCATTTTCATCCATCAAAAGATTGGCAGCCTTCAAATCCCTGTGTATTATATTGTTTTGGTGCAAGTAGTTCATTCCTTTGGAAACATCTATTGCTACTTTAATTATGGATGGAAGCTTGAAAACACCCTTCTGCTTGTGCAGGTAATCGTACACACTCCCACCAGACATAAATTCTATTTCAAAAAAGAATTAGAAGAGTGAGAGAGAGAGAGAGATTAAGAAGATGAAGAGTAGGAAAACACAAACTGAAATGGAATAGAAAATAATTGAAAACTCATTGGGCTTTACCTGTTAGGATGCACAAGCTTGGGGGCTTGGTACATGCACCTATGAATTGTACAACATTCTTATGCCGCACCTTCCTGCAAGTTCCAAAAGAAGTCGAAAAAGTTAAAGAAACAGAAAATTCCTACAAATACCATTGCGTATTATCTGGGAAATGGAGACAGGAGTTACTTATAAAGGTAAAAGCATTCTTGTCAGTGGCACACTCATAGAAAAACTTGAGAGGTGCTTAGAAAATATTAAGATCATTAATGGAAGGGTGTTTCTTTTTCCTTTCTAGGGTACGAATTAAAAATGCAAGGAGATGAGAGTTATTGCCAGGCACATGAAACGATGTAATACAAAAATGTCAGCATTTTTCTTTTCTTTTGATAGGAACATCACAGTGTAAAGCAGTTATTTTCATATTGACTAAACCTCTCTAGTAGCGAGTGAAACCTCAAGGCACAGACAAAAATGGACCAATGGGAAGTAGATCAAACTACTTAAATAAAATGACACAAAAGACCACCTATGTCTAAACCTCACAACCTCCATTAATGGAATTTCAACTTTATTAAGTGATCTAGCAGACCACAAGTAGAAACAAAAATTTAATTCACTGGAAATACTGCATAACAATGAAATGTCTATACCATCATATTCCACATCTATCCAACAAGGCAATAATCTAACAAATTACATAAAGCCAGGTTTCTCAGCTGGTCGCATTTTGATAATATTGTAATCCAACAGTGAAACCACTTGATAAACCGGAACTTATGAAAACTAATTCAGGCAATCATGTCAAAGAGAGCTTCATTTCTTAAAATAATTTGAAGTCCAAGTGGAAATCTACAGCATAACCAGACAGATAATCAATGTATCAACGTATATGACAAACCTCATGATAAAGACTTCCTGAGCAAATTCTTTCTGCAAATCTGAATTTATACGCTCAGATTTAAGGACTTTAATGGCCACTTCCTGACTACAGTATGTACCTTTGTACCTAAACCAATTAGTGCGGATTAGTTAAGTGAGTACACTAACATGATTAGTACACATGAATTGTGAAAGAAGCAACAAACTTACAAATCACCATACGACCCAGATGCAACTTTGTTCCCAAACTTCAGATGTTTAGGATCGATTTCCCAGACATCAGTCCCATCATTAGGTATTTCCACATGTTCAGGATCACATTTCATTGGTGTTTCCTCAGGCTCACTTGTGGGAGATGACGAGCGATGACTGGACCAACCCTGCTTCTGCACAGCCACCAATATAAAAGTGAACTGAGAGTGTACTAATCATAATATCATTGATAAGAGATGGGATAGAAAACCAATCAAAAGGATGATTAATCATTGGACTCCATTAACATGGAGATAAGATCATAACATGAACTAGATACTTGTTGCTAGAATCCAACTTCCAAAAGGAATGGAGCAGAAGCCTCAGAATTCATGTCAATGTTTCACTGCAAATTCAAGACTTTCCTAATAGTATTCTAAATTTCACCTGCAAGGTATATCATCCAAAAATTCCATAAATTCCATCAATGTGTGCACAATTGAACATGGGAGTTGTTCAAAATAACTAAACAGACTACATTGCAAAAGTTGACCAATGACTGAAAGTTGAATCCTTGACTCAAAAAAACCTTGTTTTCATCTAGTTGAGATTCCTTACATCATGTCTTTCATGCCACTGGGGTCAGTTAAAGGATCACCCAACTTAACCAATGTCCTTTTTCACTGCATTATTGTCCAAACAGATAACTCCTCAGGTTATTTCTTCTTAAGCTTCATAAACTGTAACTTTTTGATGAATATATGTGCTGGCCATCCACCAACCACAGTGCTCCTCCTTAACCAAACAATACACTCTGGTGACGCAAAGAAATCAATATGGCATTATAATATTGAAAATAATGCCATATTGGTAATCATTTTGCCAATGCACATTCAGGCCATTGGATATTTGTAAAATCTAATCCAGACTGATATATCCTACAACCAAAAAATTAGAGGGCCACTAAGCAACCAAACATTCAATAATTTTGGAAAACAATATTCAACTTAGAAAACACAACACCATAGCCCTATTTCAAGCCAGTTTGATGATAGAGAGAAAAATGCAAAAAAGGATACGCAAAGTAAGAACAAAACCAGAAACCATAAAATTAACATAACATAATTCGCAAAAGCATCGGCAGGAATAAAAAATCCAACTCCAGAACATGGGATTTCAACAGATAATATGCTACCTGACATTATGGGATCAAATAAACATTCCAACAGATTTCACATTGTAACGAATTCAGAGCAATGATTTACCTCCAGCTTAAAAACTTCCTTTTCCAATGCAACTCTAAGCTGCTCTGTCTCCTGCCAGTTTCCAACACCAAGTCTGTCAAGCAGGCTCTAATAATAAACAAACTTATTTCATGGATTTAAAAAGCTTTGGAGTTAAGGTGTTACGTATTAAGAAACGAGCTCAACTTAGAGAAGTCCTAAACTGTTTAGGACATCTCCAGGTAACTTGTATTAAGATAGGATTAATAAATTCAGGTGGGAAAACAACCATAATTTACGACCAATCAGAGTAATTTTCACTAAATAGAGGATTAAGGTACGGTTGAATTGAGGTGAAATAAGAAAACTCTATACATAGTTAAGTAGCTCTTTTCATTTAAAATATCCATAAATAAACCTATAAAATATGATGAAATGCAAAGATACCTCATATGGCCAACCATCAACCACGAAGACATCTAAGGAGAAACCATCAACCGTGGAAAAAGCATGTGCTTCTTGAATGTTTAGCCCAATATCAGCGAGTAAGGAAGTCAACTGAATTTCACGCAAAGCAATGGCAATGCAGAGTGAGAAATTACCATTTTGTCAGAATAATCAATCATTATTCTGGGCTTAGGCCCCGTTTATTCACCAAAAAAAAATAATAATCATCATTAGTCATAATATTTTACAAGCAATTCATAGGTAAGCAGGAAGCCTTCAATGTTGAGTAATTCATATTTTTGTGTGACATCATAACTACTAGGTTACCAAACTTAATGACTCAAAGATGGTTTACTGCCCATCAATCTAACAGTTGAGCACACCAATACAGATGAACGCATGCATGCATGCACACAAGAAAAAATGTATTAGACATGTAGACCCATTCTGAACACTAACTTGAGCACTATATGTCATAGGTTTAGGTGAAGTAAAGTTCATAGTGGGGTATCTCACACGGCTTTGCAGTCATCATTTTATGTACCAAATTATACTTCAACAACTAATTGAAGCGAGCATAAGTATTTTCCAGGTTCAAATAATATGACAATTGACTTGGTATACTTGTTAAAAGGAAAAAAGAAAAAAGAACAAAAAAAGCTAATATCTGTACCTGACTTAGAAGTTTTGGCTTATCGTCTGATGAAAAAGTAATTTCATGCATAGGCCTACATCAGTGAAAATTGCAAAAAATGAGAATTTAAGCATCCAAATCCATATAATAATAAATTTTATTGCTTCACTTACATATGGGGAAAACCAGTTGATAAATAAGAGTGACACTTTTATTCAGATAAACAGTCAACCAATGCTAAGCATGTAAATATTACATACACAATCAAAACTGAACATTAATATCATTGACAAAAACGACAGTAAAAATTTAGGAATGAACTTGAAGTTACATATAAAGAATAAGAACGAAATAATTCACTTTTTACTGCCTTCAGAGGTTACTATACTGTAAGTGAACTTAACCAATCACTTTTTGGCAAAAAATTGGATCTGTCAACCATTCACCGTGATAATTAGCAAATTAAAGGTTAACCATAAAAACAACAAGCGAACGAACTAGTTGGTAACTATGATCATGAACCAAGAAGTGGAAACAGGATGATTGAGGTCAATGGGATACCAATGGCTGAAAGAATAATAATGACTGAAGAACCAGATTAAGAAATAGACAAACTAAAACCTATTTCTACCAGAAATTTCTCAAAAGACAGACTCAGATCAAAGTATTTACCGAGAAAATTGTGCATTGGCATGTACAGAATTATCCCCATCTATATCTTCAGATTTATTTGCTTCAATTGCCAGTGCTTCAAGATTAGGCGACGAACCGAAAGCAGGTGGTGGATGTATGCTGGAAGTTGATAAGCCAGCAAGAGATGTCAGCATTATTAATGGGGCACAAAATAAACAACAGTCCCGAATCCAGTACTTAGATTCTAAAGCCACACCTTTGTCTTGATGAACCCTGGGCAGCTACTTCCCTCGGAGAAGGTGAAACAACAGAATCATCTGCATATCGATCGTGCGTTGGAGGAACCTGCACAAAAGAGCAATTGCCAAATCCTTTTCTACTTTAAAAAATTAAAACACATCAGCATAATAAGAACACCTACATAAACAAAGGTTTAATTTTTAGTTCCCAGGAAAATCATTTAAGTATTCAATTCAAACTCAGAACTTAATTAAGTCCGCATTGGTCACCAATGGACTTCAACTAGAGAAGCTAAAAATCAAAACAATGTGCTTTAACTCATGCAAATCATGACAGCAACTGAGTTTAAAACAAAGAAACGTGACACGGATGTGCCATGCAATCAAGTGATGCGCACAGTTTAAAACTTTTCAGAAGATAGAAATTTCAGAACTGGTAGTAAACAGTGGGGTCTGAAAAATCAAAGCTTTATCAACGAGAAGACAAATACCACATGACTTTGAAAATTATAACCATTAAGAAAAGTGATGCATACATTCTTAGTTTGATTGAAACCTAAGAAATCAACGGACCTGCACAAGTCGGACCTCAATTGCGGGTCGGTTATCCGGATCATGAGCCAAATGTAGTAATCTCTTGTGCATAAGAACATCTTCAGCTCTCTCCACATTCACATCCAATGCATATCTACAAAAAAAACAATTTCAAACTCTTTTTTCAAAAAAATAAAATCATAACAATTAACTTCTCTAAATATCTCTTAAAAAACGAAAAAAAAAAAATCGATCCTTCCAGACCGTACGTATAAAAATACGTATATACGCTCGTAGGCCTACGGAATGTACGGAAGAGAAGAGAAGAGAAGAGAAAGGCAAAGGTTACCGAGTAGGGAGACGATTGAAGTGAGTCCAGAGTTCGTCGTCGAAGCGAGGCTGATTGGCTTCTTCGTTGTTCGATTGTTTAAGGCGACGAAGTACCTCATTGTAGACCTCGAGTTTCTGTCTCTGTTGCCGGCTCTGCGCCAGCGGAGACGACGATGACGTGTCACTCGCTCGGCTGCCGCAGCTCTCGTTTGTTTCATCCATCACCATTGATTCGATAACAACACTACCAGAGAGATTTTCTTTAGGTTATAAATAAAGTTAAATAAAAATTAGAATTAAAAGCAAGTTTTTTGATTCCTTTTTTGGTTGCTTTGGGTGGTGGGGTGGTTACGTGAACTGAGTTCGTTTATAGAGAGAAGTAGATTTGAAGAGAGACTTTTTTATCGAATAAATAAATAAATAATTATTTATTTTATTTATGTTTATATCAAGAGTCGATTGAGGATTTTTCTGCCTGGTTCGTGAATATCGTATTTTTTTCGTTTCGCGGAACGTTTAACGGCGTAATGTGCACCACTGGAACATGCCGTTCTTTTGGCTTTTTCTTTTTTCTTTTTTTTTTATTATTATTATTATTATATGGTAATTGGTGAGGGCATGTGAAGGATGATGGAGGAGCGGAGCAGGTAATAAAAGGAAGAGTAGAGATTAATGAATGCTAATTAAGATTAAGGAGTAATCTTTTAATTAGATTATCCCTAAGAATCAGTGATGATTTTGGCAGTTTGGTTGGCACCATCATAGAATGAACGCTAAAACTCCACTCACAGTATCACGTTACCAAAAGTAGGACCAAACCAAGTGGCATTTTCATGGCGCCCACTGCTCTGGAATGTGGATAAGCTCCAAACCAAAAAGACGATTTTAACCCTCATTGATTAACTATCTTAATTACTAATTTTATAATTAATAGCAGCCTTCACCACTTCTCTACTTTTATTAGGTCAAATAGTAGGTTTTATCACTATCTTAAAAGTGGAATAATGGTAAATGTAAGTTCAGAGATATTTTTGGGATCAAATTTAAAAATTTTAAAGTACGGGGTCTTTTATGATTTTTGTGAATATGTTTTGTTATTTTTTTATAATATTGAAAATAATTAGAAAATATAAAAAAATAGGTTCAAGTATTTAGTGTTTTTAAAAAGATTCCGAGGATATATTTTTTTTTCAAAAGTAACAACGAACAAATACGTTCACGATAAGAATTTCTCTAAAAAAAATTTTTATGTACGATATTTGAAAAAAAAAAAAAGTGACATATAAAGAGTCTCTGAAAGAAAACCATGAATAATCGGTATCATGAGGTTTGTGTGAAATTTAGAGGGGAAAAGGGAGAGAAGTGTGGGGAAAAGTTGAAATTGATTGATGATGGATGGCAAAGGAGACATAGACGGCCAAGTGTTTTAATTTGTTGATGCTGGCTTGTAAGGTGGAGAATGCACAAGGGCGATAAGAACATGATGTAACATTAAATATTTTTTGTACTGTAATTGCAAATATGACAATTTTAATTTCAATAATGTTTGGATTCTTAAAACGCAAAGGGATTGGTTTGATGGTCAATGAGATTTGTTCAATTCATTGATTTTTTTGGTCGAACTTTAGGATCACCTACCACAATTCTAACTTAACTAATCCATTAGATTTGTAAGATATTCAATGAATCTCGAAGATTAGTTAAATGGTTTGTATGGTGTTTAATAAATCTCGAAGTTATAATGTTTGGATTCTCACTCCATTTCAAGAAAAAATCAGAGTCACAATCGCTTCAATATTATTACATTTCACATCATTTTACCACTTGGCTTCATCTTCTCCTTAACCTTACCTCTCTCCTGTTAACGTTGCCAGGACCATGTATCTTTTAGGATTTAGAAAACCTGAAAACAAACTTCTTATTTTCATATTCAAATTCCTTTTTTAATAATAAAACGAAAATATGCATGATTTAAACATGTGTTATAAAGATTTTATCGATGGGTTAAATTGGTAATTAAACAGAGTTTAAGTTAATAGAAGATACCTAGATGCTCACAACGCAAGCTAAACATGCAAAAATAATTAATTAAATTAAACATTGTGTTGTTAAAGTAACGGCGTAACGGCTTCTATATTCCACAAGAGAATTGTTTTTTAACAGTCCAATAAACGGAAGTCCTGATACACGGGATTCGGGATTAACTTAAATTAAATTAACTATTAAAAAAAATTAAGTCACTTAATTCGGGATTAGATTAGACTTTAGTTAATTACCAAATTAAGAGTCACATGATGATGGTATTGGGATTGGGATTGGGAAGGGAAGAGGAGACTCGGCTCCGTACTTATGACGTGTCGAGCGGAGAAGGTGTTGAGAAAGAAGTTGACCTAGAGTTGCAGGCAGAGGATCCGCATCAGTAAAAGGAATAAACCATATTTGGTTTTAGTTTCTAGATTGGATGAGAGCGTGACGGTGAGAGGTGAGGTGAGGTGAGGTGGAGCTCATCCAAAATGTTGACATGGCTTGCACGTGGAGAGATATGGGTGGATGACGTGGCAAAGTGGCTTTTCGGGGTAACCAAGAGTCGGGATAAGTTTTAGGCGAACATTGCCAGCGAAGCGGCCAGTGGTCACCGCTGGAATAGCCGTTAAGAATTAGTATTAAGTAGATTAAATTTAGCAGACATTTTTTAGTCCATATGCGCATGTTTTTAGGCAGTAATTTATATATTATTAAATCTTATCCAATAAAATTTAAAATTATAAAAAAAAAATAATAATAATAATTTGAGCCACGTTGGTTGAAGCTGGTCAAAAAATTGTGGCTTGTGGGGAAGAATAAGAAGGCATGAGTGGTGGCCCAGTGGGGGTGGGATATGACATGTGGGTGAGTCACGGTCGGGTGAAATGCTTACGTGGACAGTGGAGATTCAACTAGACAGAGTTAAGTGAGTAAGAATCAGCGGTTCCTACCTAACTCGTGGGAAGCTCACCGACTTGTGGGGTCTATGATGAGGTGGCAGGTGAGCTGGCGATGAGTTGTCAGATAAAACTTAGAGAATAAAATGAACTTTGTCAATTAGAAAAGGAAAACCCATCAAATCTGACTAATTTTCTGGTTAAGTCTTTGCTTGTAAGAAAAAATAGTAAACCACAGTTTAATTTGGTTTTGAATTCCTATGGTTTCCCTGTACACATGCAAATCATGTTACATAAACAGTAATTTCTAGTAAAGACGATAAATCTAATAATATTTAAATATAATTCTCGTAAAATTAATTCAACAATGTTTTTTATCAAAAAATTACTGTGTCTACCAAAGATCACATTTGCCTGTTAATAAAATATTTGTTATGAATTCTTGCAACATGCACAAAATGTTCATTGAATTTAGACGATTTTATAATACGTTGAACTTGAACATATGTTATCTCTCATTATATCTTTACTCTCGTCACTATTTTTCAATTCATTAATGTTACGTAACATGTATGTGAAGATAGGATTGTGGGACTTGAATACAAAACTTCTAAGTAACTCACTCAAATGGTTAAAATCTTGTCATTCGACCATAAAACTAATAATTTTTTTGTTTTAACTTTGGATCATCCACAAGATGATAAGATAAGTAAACGGATAAGAGCATTACTTTAAGTCAAACATGAGGACAAAATTGTAATTTCTAAGCAAAGGTTTGATGGTTCAAATTCATGAGGATGGATTTGAGGAAAGTTTGAAGGGTGGATAGTGAAATGATGGGTAAAGAGAGGAGGAAGATAATGTGGGGGTGCAAAAAGGAGGGGACAATTTCGCTATCTTGGGCATCCAGGAAGAGGGTAAAGGTCAAAATGAGACTCAATTATGGCCCTCGTCAAGAAGCATTAAGAGAACAACAATTGGTGGGGCTACCACCGAGAAGTCAGGATCACCAGAAAATATTTAACTTCCATCACCCAACAAAACACATTGAGATAACAGATAACTTAATAATGTAGCCTGGAAACTGTATTCACTACCACTTGTCTCCACAAACTTTGACATTCCTATTATTATTCTGCATATTTTGAATGTGATTTGTGACAATGGGTCAACTCGTTGTCCTTGGAGAATCTTACAACAGTTTTTGAGACCGAGGTCCATGTCATATGTTGAGTTGAATGCTTTATATGCTCAAGGATCAAGAGAACCTATTTTTGTTTAATAGGAGATTGCACTATTCTCCTTAACCTAATCATGAACATTCTCCCTCACTCAATCACGTAATTCCCTTATCACACTCGACATTAACCCAATCATGCGATGCCCTTATCATGTCCAAAACTTCATCAATTACTCAAAAAAACTAATCTATGAGATGACACCTCATAACATAACACATTTCTAGTAATATGTTACAAGTTCACTTTAGGCACTATATCTACCATAAGTTTGGTGGCCTTGTGTCTTTCACAGCGTTAACAGGTTGACGCTGAACTTCCAAGAAAGGGCAAAAAGGAATTCTATATATCTGAAATCGCCCAGAAAACAGTACTAAATTGGAGAATAATCGAAGTTACAAGAGAATGTAATGTTTACATAATACAATTCCCACAAGATGAGCAACCAAATCTTATGGGGAATGTGGTTCAAATCCATCATTCTGTTGGACCACATTAGAGTTTTAAGACGAAGACAGCATATCACAGTTTCTAAATTACAACCACAAGTTTTGAGTTAAATAGAGTTACAAATTTTTGCATGTTCACAACTAGCAAACAATTTAAAAGCACATATATATATATACATATATACAGAGTGAAACCTTATCTTGGAAGATCAATCCATCAGTTCAGCATCCGCCATCTCTTCATCAACAATGTCTAACTCTCCTCCTTCCAGAAGCCACTGTTCAAGTTCATCCACCTCCTCGTAGTCATGCATGTACAAACCATCAGAATTATCCCACTGGTCAACCGCCAGCTCCTCACCATGCCACGCAACATGCAAGAATGGTCTATTTCTAGCTAAAGCATCCACAATGTCTCTATTTACACTCCCTGTCACTCCCAACCATCTCAACCTTGGAAAGTAAGGTTTCTTTAACCACCTGAATGCAAGTTGTGTAATGCCACCGCAGTTGTAAAGGTCCAACAACCGTAAGTTACTACCATACCAGCTGTTGTCATCAACCTGCATTGACGCTAACGCCATGATTGAGGTGTCACCTATCAGTGGACATTGTCGCATCCGGAGTTCAGAAATTGGTACCCGACTTTTTGCAAGTGCCAGAATTCCATTATCCGATAGGTTGGGAAGATTTGATAGGTCCAATTCTTGCAACTGCAGTTTAGAAGAGCCGTCAAAAAGAGCAGAGATGCATTTATCTGTAAGTCTCTTGCACCCTCTAACGGACAAGGAAATTAATGAACCTATGACTCCGGATCTTAAATATGACATACCCACATCAGTTATATCAGATCCGTCCAACAATAAGATTTTCAATTGAGGAAGGAAGCTGATTGCTAGGAGAGCTTCATCCCCAAGGCTTCTGCAATCTCTCAAGTCAAGAGCTTTAAGAGCTGTGTTGGTTGCCAAATTTCTTATTGCATTGTTGGTTAGAAGATGACACCATCTCAAGCTAACGTGTGTTAATGACAGTGAGGTTGCAGAGATGTCATGGAAAACTAGATCGGTTAACTGGGTCCCATGAGACACTCTAAGCTTGTATAGGTTAGAGCAAGAATGCAATAATGTCTTAAACCCTGTGTCTGTAACACGACAAAAGCCACCAAGACAAATGCTTTCCATCTTTGCACACTTATCAGCCATTAAGAGAATGCCAAGATCATTAACTCGTTTAAAATAGGTAAAGATGAATTCCTGGCTCCGTATGAGTGAGAGGTATTTCAATTTTCCGTGCGGATTAAGCTCCTGGAGGCCACAGTTGGTGAGATCAAATGTAATTCTTGGTTCTATGAGAGGTGCATCCCGAAGATCCAAATGTGTTAATGAGCTGAGACCTTGTGATATTGTACTAACCATAGTATCAGTTATGTAGTCTACTTGAAGGCACAATTTCTGAATGCTTGGCAGCATGGGCGCTTGGATATTATTTGGTGATGGACGGGGTCCCAAATTTGGGCTAAGCAATTCAGTCACCATAACAGAAGATATGTAGCCAATCTCAAGTGATGTGAGTTTTGATGAAGCTAAAGCCCAAACTCGAGCAAAATTATGACGAAGAAATATTGAGATGTCAAACATTAGCATCAATGCCTACCAAAACCAAAAAAAATAAACATCAGATTGCATGTATTGGGCAGTTTCAAAATGTCAAGAAAACGTAAAAACAAAATGTAAGACTGAAAAAAATAATACAGAAGAAAATAGAAAACATCAGCTACATAGGTTTTTAACTTCAGTTAGTAGAATCCTTACACATTAGATAATATGCACAGAGCTACTATCTATCATTCATTTGATAAAGGCCTATGGCCAAGGAGGAAACCAGCCACATAGTCCATCCAACTCTTGAACCACTCTTAATCATTACCCTTCTTCAAGTTCATGAATATTTGTACAAACTACAGGAAATAAAGGGTTCAGAGTGAAGCAATCTAATCAACTTAAGCTTCAATATGACAATTTAGGTCAGCCTAGAACTTGAAATAACCGAGCACAGTGTTGCTTGATAGTATACTTCCCCTCCCACCCAAAGAAAAAGCCCAAATTAAACAGCTATTCCGAGAGAAAACTGTCATTCGTTTTCTTTGCCCTATTACAAGTTTAGAACCAATACCAGATCGCCAATAGAAACATATCATACATGCAAGGAATGTGTTTAAAAATTAAGTTAAAATCTATGAAATGATTGTACATTTCTATATTACAACTTTCATCCACACGCTATTAATGTGAATCATAATTATCATGTAAATACCAACATGGCCACCTGATCAAAGACAGTAATTGTATGTGAAGTATAAATAATAACAAAGAAGAAGAGGAAGACATAATAACAACAGATTCCCAATTGTCAGTAGACACATTAACAATTTGCTTCCCTTTTGAAATAGATTAAACCCGCGTATCAGAGGCTGATAAATGTCAATGAATAAACCACATTAAATGGCTCTGAGATCAACTGATCCATGTAAAATATCCACCAAAACATTTCCTTTTATATTTTTCAATACACTCTTTCCTATTTGTTTTAAAAACTTAGCCTTACTTCTAACTGAGTGCAATTTTTGAGCAACTCCTCCAAGTCAGAAATATGAATAGATCGCCCCCGTTTTTCAGCAACAGAGCCCAAGTACAGAGACCTGAAGGAAATTTGACATAGAATCCAATAATGTGGCCAATTATATACAAATAAACACAATCATTTTACTATGAAATTATACGTTCTCAATCACATATGTGTATAGCATGTAACTAGCATTATAAGGGCAAAAGCCAACACATAAATAATATACCTTAGATCCTTGCATTTGCCTCCAATTTCACATAGCAATTTCCCACTAAAATCTGCGCAATTGTAAAGACAAAGCTCATGCAGCGAAGGGCGAAGCATAAAATCAATGCCTGAATCATCAAGCTTTCCACAATCAACCTTTAGGCTCCTAAGGAAAGGATTTGGTGGTAACAAAGGCCTCATAATTTCCATTGACGGTGCAACATCCTTCAACATAAATCCACCAACAAACACTTCACTTCAGAACCAAAACTATTTCCCATTTCCTTATTTCAATAAATGAATATAATAGCATAAAAGCCCTAACCTAACACAATCCATCTAGGTTGACAATCTTAAATTTCTATTACTGAAAAGTCAAAATTTGGTTTTCCCCTTACATTAATCATCGTAATATACAAAAACTCCTGGGGTTTGCTAACGCATGCTTCATTCGTCAGAAAATCAAATAAACAAAAACAACCCATATTATCCATTCATCTGGGTAGACTATCTTGAAATTTCTCCTCAATTATAACACAAAACCACAACTACCAATTACGCAAAAGTAAAAATTTAATTTTTCCTTCACATTTCTCATCGACATTCAAATAAACTTCAGGGGTTTGCTCACACATACTTTCATTTGTCAAATAAACAAAAACAATCCACATAAATAAACCGAATAAAAATAAAAAGAGCTTGAAGAAGAACATTGCAAAACTTACAAGAATCTGGAAAACGGAAAGAAAAGAGAGGATCTGAGAAACACAGTCCTTGAACGTAGAACACGTGGCAGCAACGGAGCAGATCGAAGCCACATCAAGCTTGGTGATGATGGTACACAAGACAGCCGGAGGAAGCTGATCCAGGGAGTGCCTAAAGCTTTCATCGTTAGCCATTCTCAGAGGATATGAGAATGACTTTGCTTTCACTCAACTGGATCTGTTGGGATTGTGAATGGTGGATGGAAGAAAGAACAAGAAAGGGATGATAATAATAATTGACTGAGAGTTTGGCACATGTGAAGAGTGGGATGCTGACAGTCAATTCTATGATTTTGTCTGGTTAAATGCTATTGTTGTAGCAGTTGGACATGGTTACTTTAATTGGAGTTTACTTGTGTTCTGTCCTTAGTTAGAGTTTGTGTGGGCCACGTGGGTTTGGCCCAGCCCATTTTGTTGGATTATATTAGGCCCAATTGGAAGTGAATCAGCCCATTTTGGCTTAGTAACTTATTTTTTAATGTATATATTAATATTTATTCACAGAGTGGTGTTATTTAAGTCCCACTAACCCATATTATTTTTTCTTTGTTAACTGAAATTACTTAAATCACCTTCAAATACAAAGAAATTTAAATATATTCAAGGGTGATTTATGTAAATTTAATTCATTTGTTAAATTATAACTCAAATTTATTACTAATATGGGCTTACTTAACAAATCAATGGGGCTTGAATAACAACACTCTTATTCGAATCACATCCCTAGCCTTGATGTTACTTTGAAAATTAGGGATGATGCTGTTAGTAGGGATGAGTGGGTTCGGGTATTCGGTCCAATTTTAAGAAACCGAAACCAGAATTGGATGGTTTCGATTCTGAGTGTCCTGTAAATTTCTATACTGCCTAATTGTATAAAAAATGACAAATATACTTATAAAAATTACAAGTACACATTAAATGTTTATAAAAATTACAAATACACCTCAGGTACCCGTTGGTTTCACCTCATGTACCTGGAACTCAATTTCGGGTCTGGTTCTTGAAGTAGTGGAACATGAACATGACCCAGACCTGTACAGGGTCAGTACCACCAAATTTTGAACCATAATCGACCCTGTGTAAGCTGATTCCAATTCCGATTCTATTAGTTACCTATACTCATCCCTAGTTGTTAATAGTGAAATGTTTAATGCCCGACCTGGGATTTGACCCTTTGGTCGGGTCAGTTCCCAGGTCAGGCATTAAAACATTGATAGTATGTCCAAAAAAAAAAGATAGGTTATAGGGTATTATTACATGGTTTTTTGAATTTTACATGTGTTGAAATTCATGGCATAGGGACCTAACAATTAGTACGTCGTGTAAAACATTTACATCTACATGGTATTTAGACTTCTCCATGGAAGTCTTCAACTTAAGAGTACAAGTTGTCTTAAGCAAGGCAAGTATCATGCGCACTGATGGAAGTCTTCAACTTACTACAAGTCTTCACAGGAAAGGCAAGTATCATGTGCACTGATGAGACCATTTCCTGATTACCAAATAGAGAGAGAAACCAACAAGTTTGTTTAATTAAAACCAATCTCTTTCATTTTTCTCCAGATTCATCTCAACGTTGTCGTTGATTACTTATCATGATATCAGGATCACTTTCGATTTACTTTTTCGGAACGTGTTAACCCTCCCTAATAAGATAGCCATTCCTCCATGACACACTAGAATTCAACGGCGGAGGAGAGCTTTTGCCTTCCTACTTTGTATCGGAAAGAAACCACGACTAAAACAACAAAAGAGGCTTAATGGCATTAAGAGATCAGGAGACAAGAACAAAATAATCTTGAATTGCTTGTTATCATACATTATTTTGACACTGTCCTGCGTACAATGTGTTAATTATTCCTCCAAGGCAATAGACTTGCAATGTAGAAGAAAAGCTACAAACATTCAACTAAATACAAATAAAAAGCTTAAGCTCTCCATTTTCAATGGAAAAACATTCTACATGAGCCGGTTTTAATGATTCAAACCTATACTATATATCAAACTCTGACAGTATTCACTGCAATCAACACTGCGAAAAATCCTTAATGAACTTAAAACACCAATACTCAGCCCCTTCTCAGCAGCGTAATGCTTAAAGCAAACTGTATCAACTAGAATCACCAACAGAAAATCCTCTGTCGGCAGCATAATCCACAAAGCTATAAAGTGGCACCACTTTCTCACCGTACTTCTCGAATCCATCCAATTCCTTCTTAGCTTTGGTTCTAAGTTCCTCAGCCACCTCCATAGCCTTGTCAATGCCATAGACAGCCACATAACTCTTCCCCTTCTTTTTCGTATTCTCTTCATCTTCCTGACTCTGTGTTTTTGCATCCAACAAATCATCGACCACATGATACAATACCCCAACAGCTCTTCCATACCTCCTCAATCTCTGCACTTCATCATCTTCTGCACCAGCCAACAATCCTCCACACACTGCAGAGCACTCACCCATTTCACCAAATTTTTTCTCTTGCACAAATTCAACAGAATTAGGCCCACCTTCAAGATCAAGGAACTGCCCGGCAGCCATGCCAGTCGATCCCACAGAACGGGCAATCTCAGCAATCACACGAAGGATGCGGGTTTCAGGTACAAGGTCAGAGGGTGTGTGGGACACAATGTGTTCAAATCCACGGGGGAAGAGTGCATCCCCAGCAAGTATAGCGATGTCAACGCCATAAATTGTGTGGTTTGAGGGCTGGCCTCGGCGTGATGGGTCATCATCCATACAGGGAAGATCATCATGAATCAATGAAGCAGCATGGACCTGTCAAACAAAAATTTTCAATTAAAGCGCTTCTACTTCAAATATGATTAAATTCTCAAGAGCAGAGAATTCAAAGCAAACTTTACCTTAAAACCAATAGAACTATTTCAGAATGTATGCAAACAAATTCCTTCTGCCCCATTGGGTTGAGAATTGACACTGGTATGCAATGCAAAATCCCAAATCTAAAATTCACTGTTTGTTTGCTAATAAACTAATTACAGAATATATATAACAAATACAAAAATAGACATTGTACCTACAATCTGATGACACGAAACTTTTTAAATGTCTTAATTTTATGAAAACAGAGTAAACCATCACAATAAAAATAGAAATTTTAACAAGAATTCAAAGTAAAAAAAAAAAAAAAACATAAACTTTACCAAAATAAGAAATAAAAGATTGAATTCAACTCCAAAGAATATTTAAAAAAAAAAGACTGAAGTAAAGAAAGTCGAACCATTTCAAGAGCACAAGCAGTGGGAAAGGCAGCGAAGCGATTACCACCAAAGAGCTCACAAGCCGCCACACACATGACAGGTGGCGCCCTTTTGGCACCTTTGGCCAGGACGGAGTAGCGCATGGCTTCATAGATCCCTTCTGGGTACTTAATCGGGATTGCTTGGTCCAAGTTTTGGTCAATCTCCGCAATAAGTTTTGTCCAGTAAGTCTTTAAATCGAACTGGGTCGATCTTTGCTGCTTTGCGGACACCGAAACAAAACAACTCCGAACTACCGAGAGTCTTCTTGGGAGGAAAACACCTGGTGGGGTTGTTGATATTACTGTCGAAAACATTTTACTTTGTTTTGTTCGGTGAATGTGGGAAGTGAAAGTGAGATTCAATGGTGGAAATTTATATAGAGAATGAATGGGGAGTTAGTGGTAGTTATAGGTAGCGCAAAAGAGATGAATGAATTTGGAAAAGTCGAGTTTGATAAGGTACACCCGTGCCGCTCGATATTTGTCGTACAGGTATTGGATTCATACTTGTGCCGTGATTCTCCCGTATTCAAGAAGTCATTTTCCACGATATGTGGGTCAAATGTAATTATCCCTCGTTCTAAAAATTATTATTTTTTATTTATTTTTATATGAAAATAAACTTAATTTTTGTTAATTTATTTTAATGCTTGAATTTTACCTATTTTGAAAAGATAAGAACAAATTTTGATTGAAATTATATAATTTTCAATAAATTAATAAATAGAAAATAGTATATTTTCTAACCTAACAAGACTATTTTCTAAATTTCAAATCTCTCAAACCTAACAATGCTATTTTGTAAAGATATTTATTCAAATTACAAAAAAAAATTTTTTTGAACCTAGTGGGAGGATTTCATTTAGCCTTGGCAAAATTCTAGGTTTGAGTCTCTTTGTGAGGGGTCTTTGGGGGCGGGATGAGGTTGGGGTTTAGTTTCTTTGTAAACTCTAATTGTTAAAAACATTAAAGAGTTATATCAACTTATATACCTCTTCTCTAACTTAAAATTATGATTGAAGTTACGTGATTTACAACAAAATATATTTTGGTGTGTGTCCGTTTAATCATAGGGCCTAAAAAGTTTGGTAGGTGTCAATCTGTCTAAAAAGTTAGGCCTAACTCGGGGTGGGTTGGGTGGTTTGACGGGCCGGGTTAGGCTAGCATACTCAGGTTACATGATCGGTCAAGCCCAACCCTATAACCCTACCCATACGGGTTATAGTACACGCTGGGTAAGGTCAACCTGTCTAACCCACCATTTTTTTTTTTTTAAAATTAATTTTTTTTGTCTTTTGTGTAACCCAATGGCCATGAACAGTAACAAACCGAGTTACTATATAGTAACCCGAACTGTCCAATAGGGTTATACCTGGCCGAATCAAACCCGACCAGCCCTTGTACCGGGTCGAGTTAGGTCAAAAATTTCCACCATTACCTCATACAATAGGCGTAGGGTTGATGGTTTAAGGAAATAAAGTTGCACCAACTATAGTTTTTGTCTTGATTAAGGGTATGATCTTTTAAGGTTTGATTATTTGTTGTGAAGATAGATAAGATGTTTATGCACAAATTGTAATGAAGAAAGTAGAGAAATAGTGATGATTTAAGAAGGCACGAACTCTTTAATGAGTTGAATGGGACCACTTTAACATTTGTGAAAGGATTGTATAAAATCTGAATTATTGTTGGTCAAATTCTATAATTCTCATATGGAAACTACTCGGAAAGATCCATGAAGACACTTAATAACATGTACACCCCTGAAACTTCAAAAACTATCACACTCTACCCCCCGTTAGCATTGACCATTATTAACTTTTGCACAGGTTAAACTAAGACTTTTACACATTGAAAAAATTATAAAATAAGAAATATTAACCCAAATATACTAAATGTTCATAAATTGTCCCAAACAAGGTACAATTATTATATAAAGCCAGCAACCAGGAACATGACAAAACCCACATGGCAGCTTGCATGGTACAACAGCCACCATTACTACAACAATAACATAATAATTAATTGATAGTCTTAATTGACTGTAATTAATAGGGTGATTAATTAAGGAAAAGCTTCGATAACAGATTCAATTCCATGAATAGGCTTAACATTATATCTGCTAAATCCTGCTTGCCCAAGAACATAATCCCATTCCTTCAAGGTTCTCTCTTTCCCTTTGCTAGTGTGAGCCATCATCACCATGTCTAGCATCAACCTCACAAACTTGAACTTGTCCCTTTCTTCTTCTTCTTCTTCTTCAATAATCGTTTCAACTATTATCACCTTCCCTTTCTCCTTTGGAATCGATTCTCTGCATTTTTTCAGGATTTGGATGCACTCATCATCTCCCCAATCATGCAAAACTTTCTGCAGTATTAAAAATAATTAAATAAATTTCACGCCAAAATTAATGAATAATGCTACACCAGCTTATAAAGAGTTTATACAAATCAATTTCAATTACCATGATGAAAACAGCGTCAGCCATGGGAACACTCTGAAACATGTCACCTCCAACATGCTCAACTCCATGCCACTCTTCTGCATTACGCACAACATGAGGAAGATCAAAGTTGATCCCTCTAATCCATGGAAAACCTTTCACCAACAACCCTAAAGCCGTCCCATTCCCGCCTCCAACGTCAACCAAGCTCCCAATCCCATCAAACACCTCAGGACAACCTTCAATAACTGCAGGCACTGTAACTCTAGTCATACTAGCCATTGCATCATTGAAGAGCTTGCTGTGACCTTCATCCACCGCCGCATAGCTCCACAAATCCTTCCCATGAGCCGTCTCGAATGCTGGTTCTTCTTTCGCGAGCACGCGAGCGCCTAAGCTATGCCACGGTGCCAGCATCACCGGGCTGCTCTCCAGAAGAAACAAAGCAACCAGGCTATTATGTCCTTGTTTCAACAAACGGCGAGATATAGGTGTTGGTTCAAAGGCTATGGAGCCGTGGCTGGTGGGCGTTCCTTTGAAGAGACGATAGTGAACTAGAAACCGCATTATACGGTGAAGAGAGGAGGGTGAACAATTGAGAGATGATGATAACTCAGAAAGTGTCATGGGGCCGCCATGGTTTTCAATGGCTTCAGCTATGCCGAGTTCTATGGCACATTTCACTACTGCAATTTTCACAAACCCGAATGCATAATTCCAGATTTCCAGTTCTTCTCCCTCTTCCATTATGGCCCCTCTTTGTGTTACCTCCATCTCTCTCTCTCTCTCTGTGTGGAAGTGTAGGCAGTTTTATTATGGTGATTGAAGCTCTCCATGTAACCATGTATATATAGCAGTAAAATGGAGGGCTGAGTAGCTATCACTGAGATTTCATGACATGGTGAATCTAATACTTTATGATTACTTTAAAGAAATTTAAACAAATAATTGTGATTGGTTTCAGGCTTTTCAGCTTCCATTATTGAAACGAATATTATATTTGTAAATAGTTTTAAACTCAATTATCACTGGATCTAGATCGCTCTCCTTAATAGATTCCACGTTAACACATGAAAAAAATGGGATAGACTTTATCAATATATTAAACTAATTACTTTCATTCAATGAAACAAATTTCAAACGCAAACACCAATATCATCACATTTTCTTAATGCTCATACCAATAGGCACTCAAATTAACCCATTTTTTCTTACCCTATCCAATTATATTAATCTATTTGAACAGTAAAATATATGTTTGTCTTAATAGTCCAAAAATCCAATCCAAAATCTAATCTTAATCAAAATATTTTTTCAATTCTTTTCAACTAAAATAAAAGTTTAAAAACTAACAAATACACCCCCACCCACAAGAGGACCACCGGCCTCCGGTTGTACTCTTGAGTATGTGGGGGTGTATTCGTAAATTTTTAAACTTTTATTGTGGGTGGTGTTTAGCTAATTTAACAAATGTAAGAAGTTAAAAAAATAATCTAAATATTTCCAGAAAATGTACAAAAAAACCTTAAAAACGGTTTTTTTTTAAATGTACCAAACACATTCATTCAAATCAAATTCTATTTCATTCGACTCAACTCAACTCTAAATACATTTTCAAATATCATATTCACAAAAGTTAAACAAACACACAATTTAGAATATTGTGATTTAATGCTGATATCATTAACTAATATTTTGTGATTAATTTAACACTTACTACCAATATAACTACCCACATTATTGTGGTTTACACCTCCTTTTGATATTTAAATATCCTCGAAACTAAGAATTTTAGAAAGTATTAGACAAGAAAAATTTTCATGGGACAGTTTTATAATGTCATTGAATTGATATGATGAAACCGTCTAATAACAAAATGACATATATAGTTAATTTTCATAACCATCTATCGTCAGGAGTGTGCAAAACCGGTTTACTAGATCCAAACCCGATTTTTTTCAAATCGAACCAAAAAATCGATTCAAGCAAAATCTCAAACTGAAAAATCGATTCAAGCAAAATCTCGAATCGAAACCAAACCAATTCAGGTGCCGAACTAATTTTGAACCAGCTTTGATAGTGATGATACCATATATATCCTTCACATTACATTATCAATCACTCACTATATATATATACACTCACAAAGATTTATTTTCTCTTCTTCCTCTCCTATGGCCTCTCTTTTTGATATCAACATCCTAGTTAGTAAATACGGATACGGCAAAAAAAGGATACGAGAATTATACTGCACTACAACATTATAGACATATAGCTACGACAATTAGCTACTGAAAGGAAACTGTAGCAAATACATATTTACAGTTACAAAAATCAATATTTATTGCTAATTGAAATAATTTTAGTGATGAGATTTCCTCCTTTGAAGCTACTATTCATCTCTTGCTTTAATTTATTAAAATCGTGGCAATAAACTGTTAGCTACGTAAGCAAAAAGTTACATGGCTAATTTTTAGCTACGCCACTTCTAGCTACGATAAGCTACAAAAAATTGCATTTATAGCTAAACCATTTAGCTACGCAAATTCATATTTTTATCTACAATGAATGTCATGGCTAGAAATGCATAATGTTGTAGTGCGGGTATTATACGACAAATGGTGAAAAATACGTTTGTAAAAATTCGGTTATAAAATTCGGATACAGGAAAAATATGGTATGAGTATATACGGGTTTAATACGTCACATTGCCAATAATACATTTTGAAAAATACGGCAATATTATCCTGATTTTAGTACTTTTCATGGACCACCTAGTTAAAATCAATATAGCATTTC
>WYDK02000051.1:5386363-5405628 GCA_009867345.2 Toxicodendron radicans
AGGCAATTCATTTTATCACAATGAATAACAATTTCTCATTCACCCATAAAATGGTGTTAAACCATATTTTCCAACAGATTGATCCAAAGATTTTATTTGAATGTAATGAGGGTAGGAGACAACAATGTATTTTGAATGAGTCATTTGAATATACTTAAGGCAGGACACAAGATTAGTTTTTTGAATGAGTCAAAGGTCCTGCCGTCTTCAAGATTTGTACCTAACTGGCAAGAAATGGAATCCACAGTTCCATGACAGAAACAAGAAGGCCTGTTTGTTCTCACAATGCTAGTCTTGTAAGCTTGCAAGTGTTAAATTTACTGGTAATTTAATAAATGTAAAACAGAAGAGAGTAAGACTTGACAGAAACATGAGATTTGGAAAAACTATTTGCATTGCATTGCATTGCATTTATTTCAGAGAAACAAAAGTATAATCAAGCTGAACCGAGGGAATTGTTTATGAACAAAACAAATAAGTTACTTTCACTCTTATCATGACAAACCAGAATACAAATTTTGTTGCAAAAGAATAGGACCTCGAGATGGGGGTCATTTGACTCAAACGTGTGATGATTGTTAATAAATTAACTATATCTAAAGCAGCAGCTTGTTTTATAGAGGCCTTGTGCTTCTGCCTTTGGCCCTGCCACAGAGAAGTGCATTCTTTGGAATGGGGTATTCATCCCTTACTGATTGTGAAGTTGTGTTAACTCTCAAGTAGAATTGTTGTCCAAGATATTGCCGCGCCCAATACTCAGTCCTCAGGTTCCACATTCCCACATTGTCAAGTGCTATGTAAATAGCAGTCCATGATTTGGGATATACCTGTTACACCAAAGGTAAATTTCCAATATTATTCAGCTGCTATATATTTAATCTGGCATTTGAGAAAATCCATGGCTCAATCTATTATCATGCTATCATTAGAACACATCTAACCTGAGTGGTGCTACGCGAAACTGCATCTCTCAGATTGTACTGCTTTCTACTAGCCGTTGTCCACTTTCCTCCATCCATTCTGCAAAAAATTACCATCACAAGATTAGTGCACAAGCAGCAACACAAAAAATAAAAATTTATAACTATTGTTTAATATGGTACATTTTGATAAGTTCATTGTTTAAGTTCTTACCCCACAACCCAGAAGGCGTATCCGTTAAGGTGCCAGCTCTGGAGAATGTTTTCTTTGTTCTCAAACACAATCTCAATAAAGGCTCTATAGTCAGCTCCCATGACTGATGTGTCAAGGTAGATATTGCCACCGGTAGGCTGTTCCGGGATGCTTCCAACACGAAAAACGCCATCAATCTTGTAGTAGTCTGCAAGCTTGAGGGGAGTGTCGGCTGGTTTAAAAGATACACTATTAACTGCATATCTTTGCTTGCCATTTACTTGACCAGCTGAGCTCTCTAGCCTGATAGTTTTTGTAATGTTAATAAGACCATAGTGGTATGAACCCTGTGGATTTGGTCTTGGTCCACTCGCTGTAAGATTAGTCCTGCATTGCAGCAAAAATACTATTAAGCTTCAGGAAAATGTACCCCATGTGAGCCGTCATACAGTTAACTCAGGAAAAATTCACAATGTGGGTACCTGATGGAGCGGGCCTGGTTGAGAGACCAATCAATTTGGTTGGTGGGGCCGCCAGGAAGTGGGCCTGATGGCTTGCTTTTGGAGTTGCTGTAGTGGAGAATGGCGGTGGTGGTCAGGACCTTGGTGGTGAAACGGGATGAGACCACAATGAAGAAATCGTGTGCAGTCTGGTCCATGGTAACTAGCACGGAGTAGGACTGACCCACATGAACATCAAGTGATGAAAAAGTTGTTTGGAGGGTGTGAGTCCCCTCAACTTCCACCAACTTCATCTTGTGGCCTTGAATGCGAAAGTTGAGTGAATTTTGCAAACCCACATTTGATATTCTAAACCTGTAAGTTTTTCCTTGATCAACTGTGAAAGTTGTGCCATTGGCTCCGCGTCCATTAACAAGAATGCCATCAGGGAAAGGAAGCTTATGGCCACGGTCTAGAATGGCCCTGAGTTTCTGTGACAAATTGAAAAGAGAAATAGACATGTTACTATTAAGCATAAGAAAATGAATGTTTTAAGTGCATATTGTATTGATTTTGTTTTGTATTTTAGTAAACTTACAGTGTGATTAGTTTTGTACCAATCTCCAATAAGAACAGTGAAATCATCAGCGGGGGGAGGGAATGGAACAGGAATTTGAGGCCTGCTGAGGATCCGAATGCCACCAAAACCACCAGCTGCCTTGTGGAAAGCAAGAGACGGGAAGTAATAAAAGCTGCCAATCTGATCTTTCACTTGTAAAATGTAAGTAAAGTTCTTGCCAGGGGGAATTGGACATGTGGTTCCATACACTCCATCTTCAAATGAATTCCTCCTTTGTTGGACACCATTCCTGTAATTTGGCCATCATAAAAAATCTCCAATCAGAAACAAGATTTGTGCACTTCCCATAACCACATTGTAACCCAAAACCACGTTTTTCAAGTGTGGAACCTAACTTCCAACAGAATTTTTGTGACACAACTGTCAACACACAAAGAAAGCCTGTTTTACAAGGAAACTAAACATGAAAAAAAAAAAAAAAAAAGAGTTTGAACTAACCAAGAAAGGAGAAAAGGCTCAGATAAACTGTTATGAACATTGATGATGAGATTGTCATTAGTAACTGAGTAAATATCAGGCCCTGGAAACTGTCCATTAATCAAAATACCCTGCAACCAAGAAACAGTTTTTAATCTTCCATGCACACATTAACACTCCAAAAACAAACCCAAAATCCCACAAAACACAAACCTGCTGGCGAACCCCAAGTGGGTAAATGTCACCATACGTAACATTCCAATCAAAGAACCTGTAAGGATTGTCAGCAGTTGCAACAATGGCCAGAGTAAGAAAACCAACACACAGCTCCCAAAACACCATTGCTTAAAGCAGTTAACTTGTATTAATCAAACAGTAATAGAAAGAAAGAATAATTGCTTGAATGAAGAAGAAGAGAGAGGGTTAAGAATGTGGGGTTCAATATACAAGTTAGTGGTAACTGAAAGGTGACATATTTATATAATTATAAAGAAGGAAGCAACAAAAGAACTTTACAATGTCACAAAGAGTGTGCTTAGTGGCCCACTCAAAGTGGTGGATGGGTCCATCCATGGATTTTGTACGTCTCCTTTACATTTCGTTGACACTTTCAGCCAATGGGAGAATGGACACGTAAGTGAGATATGATGTTACGGTGGGTGTGATCGGAGGAGATCACACCTGACTAAGACCGCGTTTGGTTGATTTTTCACATGCATGGGCTGGCAATAAGAATGTGGATGTGGAAAGCCCGTGATTTCTGTCGTGACACACGGCTTATCCATGTGCCCATTTTCTCACCACCTAACACGCCACCTTTTGGAAACTCTATTTTGGAAAAATCAAGGGATGAGGTTGATTACTGGGATGGACCCACTTGAAATGAAGAGTCAGGATTGGAGGAAATAATTATACGCGGAAAGGATAATGAAAATCTTGAAGATTCTAAGAATTGGGCAATTTGGCTGGTGACAGACAGTGATTAAGAATTTAAGAAGAAAGTTGCTTGGAAATTGGAATCAACGTGTAAATCTTAAATCAAATAAACTAATCTCGGCGGGATTGATAAGACTCTTGGATGTATTATTCAAAAGATTTTGAATTCGATTTTTCTCGGTTGTTAATAAGAGTAACTATTGAAGAGTATATCCGATCATTAATTTCAGTATCCCGAGAAATTAGTGGAAGTACGTATAAATTAGCCCGGATACCCTCGGTTTCAAAAAAAAAATTGTTTGTTTATGGGTTGGATTAACATTGGTGGTGAATTAGGGTATTTTTAGGGGATGATAATAAAATTTGAGTCAAAACATTCTTAATAACATACAGCTGGTGGTTGGGCGGAACGAGACTCTCCCAGGTCAATTGGTTTATTTTATTTTCACATTGTAAATGAATTATAAATTTATATCCATTCAAATCATATACTGCGTTGTCCATATGTTGGTGTTTATTTAGTTCTTTGAAACCATTAATAATTATTAATTCTTTTGAAAATTTAACAACCAGTTCACATGTATTATATAAATCGTGCACGCATTAATTAAGAGTTGGATTTTATATATATATATATATAAGAGTAAATAACTTTTTTTTTTCCACCCAAATAAGGGTTGAATGGCACTTTTTCACTCAGAAACTTTTAAAATAGCATCTTTTTTATTCAAATGGTATATTTTAATGACATCTTCTCACTTATCTTGTCAATTATCGGCCGATTTTACACTCCACATCATCACTATTTTCTTTTTTTATTAGTACTTACTAAAACCTCTCAAACCCTATTTTTGTCAATTGCCGATAATCGAGAGATTATGATTTGCATAGTCATTCCTTCTAAGTCAAATTTTGATCAATTATGATCACTAAAATTCAATCTTCCACCACCAAAAGATTTATTGACCTTCTTTTTTCAAAAACTCTAATATGATAGATCGAATTTAATCTTCTTTTACTGTTAAATTAAAAGCGTATTTTTCAAGTAAGAAAGTTGTATTTTAAGTCTTATATATATATAATTCATGTGGATGTGTATTACAGTGTTTAATGATGAAAAAGTCAATGATTAAGGTTTGACAATGCTTAATTAATTAATATTAATCATGATGATATCTCCGATAATTCCGAAAGTTTCTTTTTTTTTTTTTTTTTTAAATCATTAATGGTAACGTGCTTGACACGTGATATGGTCAGTAAAGTGATGGGGTCTAAAAATTGCTTAAAACGTAAGGGTAAGGCTCCTGAAATGATTCAATTTCCATAAAAGAGGCCCAACATTTACGCCCCAATTTTAGATGGTGGACTTGGAACGTTCCAAACTTCCAATTACCCCTCAACTCATCACGCTAGAAAGTTCAATTTAAATTATGAGAGCAAATTAGATTGAATTCAACAAACTTCGTAACCTTCTCTATGCTTTTATTTTATTAAGACGTACATGTGACAAAAGTAATACTAACATATATAAACTTTTAACAAATTTTGATATGCAAGATCACATGATAGAGATAATCAAACCTTGTGTGGTAATCTATGACAAATGGGCCTAAAACAAGTCAATTAAGGTTCAAGATAAATGATTAAAGATAATTGCGCTCAACATGTGTTGTGAGCGGCTACCATAGCGTGTTGAGAGTGGGTTCACAAAAGGTAGACGTGACAACTCTTGGAAATGGGGCTTGCCAAGGCTGAAGTGACGGGTGTGACACACCAGGGGGTGGGTGACGGTTAGGTGAGGGTGGAGGTGAGTGGGAGGGTGTAGGGGGCGTCGGAAAGCGGTCGACGGTTAGATTAATGATTTTAAAACAGTGGACAAGGGTTGATCGATCCAAAAAAGGTCCCGATTCTCTGTCCAACTGGTCTAACCAATCGGTTTGGGCCAGGTTTTAAAAAAGTGGGTTTAAACCCTCTAATTCCCAAACACAAGAAGCCTGTTCAAAGGAAACTAAGAAAGGAGACCCAAAACCTATTAATGTTAAAAGAATAATTATCATTAGAAATGAATATCGGTAAATGGGAAAACCAGAACCGGAACCAGTCCTATTAGGGTCTGGTTTCGATTCTAAAAAATTGGAACGAGTCTTTTCTAGTTCCGATTCCTATAGTGTTGGAACCGAAACCGAGATCGAAGTCCTGGTACAAGGGTAAGAATTTTGACTAAATTGTATTTGTAAACTATTGATGATGTATTTGTCATTTTTTAAAAATTTTGGGTAATTAAAATTAACCTGAATACCCAAAACCTATGTTTCAGGTTTTGGTTCCAAATCTTATGAACCGTCTAGTTTGATTTCTTCAAAAAATCCAAGATACCCGAAACTGATCACCCCTAATTAACATGACATGTGACATATAAGGTAGACAAAGTCTCTAAGAAGAACAATCTGTTTTTCAGTCTAAGTTAACTTTAGTTGTCTAAACAACAAGAGATTAACTTCCTTAAATTATTCACGTTCTAATGCACCACTCCACACTATTATAAGGAGGTGTCTATATATATCTCCCAAGGGGTAAAACCAAGGGTAATTAATCCTAGATAAGATTATCACATCAATTCACACTTTTCTTGACTTAAGTATTTGACGGGTAATTAAAATCATCAAGGGCATAAACATAAACATAAACATGATATGATTTACGGAGACCTTTCTCCCGGAGAATTTTCTCGTCTCCGTTCTAGTCCTCGTTCCCAATTTGTTCAGAGAATCCCCATCCCATTCAGGGTGGGGGCGAGGCGAGTCCGCAGGCAAAAGACCCATCCCTAATCTCACCCAATTAACAGTTTCGTGAATGCGACATAAGAATATCCATTAACAAACAAATGTACCACACTAAAAACACCATTAAATTATGATTTCCATTCTCATCCAGTCCCGGCCACAAAAATATGAACAGCATAGCAAAATAATCCACATGTACAAAACATAATCTCTAACTAGATTGGATATCTTATCCGCCACGAACCCACCCAGATTACTTACAACCCACCAATCTCAACTCACCCCACTTCCTCCTCTTACCTCCCATGGACTCTCTCTTACTCAACCACTCTCTCTCCAGCCTCAAACTCCCCACTAAACTCCATCTTTCTCCCCCTCCTCCTCCTCCTTCTCACACTCTCTCCACCAAACCAACCCACCACCACCACCACAACAATAACAGGCTCGCCTGCACAATTCACGCGATTCAAAACCAACAAACACAGCCAACTCTCCAAGATGAAGACGACTCCGCCTACGGTGAAGTCGACAAGATCATCGGTAGCCGAGCCCTCGAAGGCGGCACGGGCATGGAGTATTTAATCCAATGGAAAGACGGCCACGCCCCTTCTTGGGTCCCACAGGATTTCATTGCTAAAGACGTGGTGGCCGAGTACGAAACTCCGTGGTGGACTGCCGCTAAGAAAGCCGACGAAACGGCGTTAAAACAGCTCGTTCAAGCGGATGACGAACGCGATATTGACGTCGTTGATAACGACGGCCGTACTGCTCTTCTTTTCGTCTCCGGGCTCGGCTCCGAAGGGTGTGTTAGGATTCTAGCGGAAGCTGGAGCTAATTTGAATCATCGTGATAACAGCGGCGGCCTTACGGCTCTTCACATGGCTGCTGGATATGTGAAGCCGGGAGTTGTAAAGGTTTTACTGGAGCTTGGAGCTGATGCCGACGTGGAAGATGACAGAGGTTTGACGCCGTTAGATTTGGCCAAGCAGATACTGAGCGTGACACCGAAGGGGAACCCAATGCAGTTTGCGAGAAGATTGGGGCTCGAAACTGTAGTAAGGAATTTGGAGGAGGCGGTATTCGAGTACGCTGAGGTGCAGGAGATAATGGAGAAGAGAGGGAAGGGTGATCAAGTGGAGTATTTAGTCAGATGGAAGGACGGTGCAGATAACGAGTGGGTGAAAGCGGGGTTGATCGGGGAGGATTTGGTGAGGGACTATGAAGCCGGGTTGGAATACGGTGTGGCTGAGGGTGTAGTGGGGGAGAGAATGGGTGATGATGGTAAGCGAGAGTATTTGGTTAAATGGATGGATATTGATGAAGCCACGTGGGAGCCTGAGGAGAATGTTGATCCTGATTTGATCAACGAGTTTGAGGATAGTGAGAGTAATAATGCGGTTGGTGGTGGGGTCGAAATAAGTGAAAGTAATGGGCCTGAGCCCAGTAGATGTTAGGGCTTGTAATATTTTCTCCATTTTGGGTATTAACAAATTGAGAGTATTGTTGATTAATTAATTAATATTATATTTAATATCACATAAATTAATTCAAGAATTTATAATTGGGTGTATATGTATGTATGGTAATAATAGTAATTATAGAAACTCAAATTTGGCAAATTAATTGGTATTTAATTATTACCAAAATTAGAGAAAATTCATTTAATTCCTGCAATTTTGCCTTTACCATCTTAATAAAACATACCAACAAGGTCAATCCAGACATCCTCTATTTATTATTACAAATCCTCCCTTCCCAACCCTCTTCCATTACCATATTTTTTTGTTATGTTCCATAATTATTTCAGAAGTAGACTTGTGTTTATTATTTTGCTTTTAATTTTGCACATTTCTTATGTTTCAGGAGATAAATACTACTAGTTCCACTCTCTGGTTTAAGCGCTAAAATGTGTGGTTAAAACGCATAGTCTTAGGTTCGAATTCTCATAACTCTTAAGATTTAAGTAGGGGAATGGACGAGAACTCTCACTTGTTTCCCTTTTGCGCATCAAAACACTACCTTGTCCCCCTTTTGCGCATCATCAAAACATTGCCTTGTCCCCCCTTTTGCGTCCCATCAATACACTGCTCACCACAATTGTTGGGGAATCTTCTAATTGTCTAGGGCAGGGCAAGAAAGAGGAATCCCCTTAGGGGATAGGGATGGGGACCCCTGCCCGTCTCCCTTTTGCACACCACCAAAACATTGCTCACCACAGTCGTCATGGATTCTTTCCCATTGTTCGGGGTGAGGCAAGAACAGGGAATCCCCTTAAGGGGCAGGGACGGGGACCCTCCCCGTCTCCCTTTTGCGCTTCCCATCACTCAATCTGCTTCATCTTACCCACACCATAAAAAGAGGGGCAAAAGATTAAAAGACCATTTTGGGCTTGAATTTAATTAAAAAGCTATCAAGTTTTTAAGTGTTAACTAAATGGTCTGATTTTTTTTTATTAAGAGTTATTAATCACTAATCATGTTTTAATTAGGATTAATGAAGCATAGACTCATTTTTTTTTTAAATTATACTTTGTCCCAAAAAATCCAAAATTGTTGCAAAAAAACCCAAACCCAAAACAAAGAATCCGCACCCTTCCATCCCTCCCGCCATTAACGTTGGGCATTCCCCTCCTTGTTGCTGTTTGTTCTTAGCAAAACCGAAGCCCACCACCTCCTCGTCCTCCTGCTATTCGTCTACATCTTCTTTTTCCTCAACATCTTCTTCCTCTACATTTTATTCTTCCTCTACATCTTGTTCTTCATTGTTACACAAAGAAAGAGACATTTTAAAGGGGCTAGAAGTTCTGCCTTCTCCTTCTCTTGGCATTTTGTCTAGGTTTGTGTTACTCCTTTTTGTATTTTAGATTTATATCCACAAAGATTTAATGGATTGGGGTTTGGGTTATGATTTTGATTTAGTGGTTTAGGTTTTTGAGTTGTGTTTGATGTAATGCAAGTTGAAAGGAGTGAAATTTGTTGATGATTTTCTTGCATTGTGGGTAGTTGGGGGTGGTAGCAATTGAAAGAATCGACTGTAGGTATAGGTAATGAAAAATGGATTCCAGAACTCTTGATCGCTTAAGCGATCTGGTATATCGCTTAAGCGACTTTAGAAATGCCTTTTAAAATCTGTCAACCCTTAATATATCGGTTAATAATTATTTTTTTTTTCTTGCATTATAGGTACTTGACTATTATTAAACATGTGACAAATTGTTTTGGGTGTTGAATATTTTGGTGAGTGTGGAGGACGAAAGTTGTTGGAAGTGGCTTGGGAAGAGCAAATAAGTTATACCAATTGTTGTGAGTACATAAGTTACTTTTGATGAGTTGTTATATCTTATAAAATGCTTCACCATTTGCGGAACAACCTACTACAACCACCCACACCCAAGTCACCACCACAAAATCCAAACCAAGCACCACCAATTAGATCGAAAAGATAATTTCTCCTATGCAAAACTTTATACCCGCAAAAATCACAAACAACACAGTAGGGCATATTGCAGGGCTGCCCACGCACACAAGGTGCTGGGTTTTGTGCGCACAAGCCCCATGCGCATACAAAACCCTGCACCATTATGCGTTTCTGCAAAACTCCAACCAACCAACCTACCATGAACAACCTCCCTCGGGCCTGCCTTCGCTTCAACGGTCCTCTGGAAGCCAAAAACACCCATTCCCCGCATGCCCTCCAAGTGCTTGACAAAATGCACCAATAACCCGAACGACCAACAACAAGAAACTCTCCCCACATTGGCACCCACAAACAACAACAAACATTCCACAACTAACAACAAACATTATATTAACGAATGTGTACCTGTTCTTCCTCTACTTTGTCGGCATCATTGTCTTCACCTTCATTGCGGGTGACTAAAGTCTCTTCATTTGCCAGTGGGTTGTCCTTTGACGGTGGAACAACTTCAGTCGTCGAAAGTTGCTCCATCGCAACCTTTTCTCCATTTTTGGTTGAACCATTGCTGCCAACATTTTCGGGAGTGGTTGGGTTTTTTTCCGTTTTTTTTGTTAATCTCAGCCATTGTATTTGAGAGGGGAATGACAAAAATTCAAATGGCAAAAGAAAAATGACTAATGAAGGAAAACCAGAAGATAAATGCAAGAGAGAGGAGGAGTGTTCGTCGATCGTGTTTTGCGATTTGAATGAGAGGAGTTTGAGTTTGTTTTGCTTTTCAAAATTTAAAGTTATTTCAGTTTATTACACTATTACCCATATGTTTAAATCCTTACACTTTAACCCTTTTTACCGCTTTAATGATAGTTAAGTGTGCCACGTCATTATTTTAAATGAAAAAAATAAAAATAAAAAAACAATTTCAAAGTTATATTCTGAATTGCAAACTTCAAAGCCATTGCAATTAAATTTCCTCATCAAAACACTATTCACCACAACCACCACAACCTTCGCTAACATCATCGGGGATTCTTCCCCACTGTCCAGGGCAGGGTAGGAATTGAAAATCCTCTTAGAAGACAGGGACTAGGATGGAGAATGAGATCTCCTACTAATCACCTACATTAATTAATTTTTAAAAAAGAAATACTAGTAGTTTATCTGTGAAGATGTTTAACATTTTGCTCATTTACGTTAACCTTTCTTGTCTTGAAAACTTTTGAATTTCGAATAATAAGTTAATTAATACTGAATAATAAAGTTCATCTATATTTTAAAAACAATACAGACATTTCCCCATAACATCAAGTCTCAATAATTAATTTTTGAGTAAACGACATGTTCCCACTCAAGGTTTCACGAATCTACCATTTTCACCCCTGGTTTTATATGTTGGGTTGTGACTCACTTAATCTAAGGGTGTGAATGTGAAATTTATGAAACTAGGGGTGGGAACCGGTTGATTCGTGAAACCTTGGGTGGGATCATGTCGTTCATTCTTAATTTTTTTTTTGACTTTTTAAATGTAACATAACCTTAACAAAGGGATGTCTTAGCACATATGTCTTGTCTCCTTCTTTACGTTACTATTTAATCACAAGCAAAAAACCTCCATAACCAAAGCTCTCCCATCTACCACCCCACTCACAAATCACAATGCATGCAAAAACTGACTCAGAGGGGACCAGCATTGACGCCTCATGGCTGCCCAGGTCTCCACGGAGGCCCATATACTACGTCCAGAGCCCCTCCAACCACGACGCCGAGAAGATGTCATACGGCTCCAGCCCCCCCGGCTCCCCTGCCCATCATTACTACCACTGCTCGCCCATCCACCACTCACGTGAGTCCTCCACCTCGCGGTTCTCCGCCTCCTTGAAGAACCCCAGAAACCTCTCCGCTTGGAAACACGTGCGGCTTCATCAAGACCATGACGATGACGACGACGACGAAACGGACGGTCGCGATGGAGGGTCTGCTGATAAAGTCAGATTGTACTTGTGTATTGGTTTGTTCTTCGTTTTCATGTTCACCGTGTTTTGCTTGATCTTGTGGGGCGCCAGCAAGGCTTACAAGCCTAAAATCATCGTCAAGGTACGTGCTTTTTTGCTGTGATATTGTTTTCACTGAGTTGACTCGTTGATGATCAACCGAGTAGAGCACTCAATACTCTGTCTTCATTATCTGGCACACTTTTTTATGCGTTTCAGTCGAATTAACTCCTATAAACTGTATTGGGTTGCTGGCTTGCCAGTGACTCAGTTCAGAGCTTCATCGAGAAACGAAATATTAGGTGATTAGACGCCGTTTGGGAAGTTAAAAACTTAAAATCCTGTATATTTAGCATTTTGTTGATTAAATTATTAAAGATAATATAAAGTATCAAAAACTGTGCGCTTATTTGTGGCTTTTAATGTGGCGTGGGTACACGGTACAGAACATCGTGTTCGAGAATTTTAATGTACAAGCAGGTAATGATGGATCAGGGGTGCCAACAGATATGCTGTCTCTAAATTCAACGGTCAAGATATTATACAGAAACCCAGCTACATTCTTCGCCGTCCATGTCACTTCTACCCCACTGGAGCTTCACTATTTCCGTTTGAAACTGGCCGCCGGACAGGTAAATCCATGGCCACCAACTTAATCTCACAATCCTTTTTGCCCTTTGAGAGTAAGGTTAGAATGGTAAACATGGAGTTAGAGTCCAGATTAGTCGTTATTTACTTATTTAAGAGTGAAAAGAAATTTGGGTTGAAAGTTTCGATTTTCGAAGACTTTTTTGGCAGCCTTTAGAGATGAGAATCAATTTTGAATGGTATTGGTTTTCTTTATTCCAGTGCCTGTAAAAGACTGCAAAGTTTGCAGAAAAATATAATGCCAAGTCTATTTGTTGGGAAGCGTAATTGGGTCCACTCTTCTTGTAATTACTCCTTGTTTGCCGCTTTGGCTTCAAGCAGTCTACCCTTCAGAACATGGCTTCTTTGTTTTTGATTACTTACTACTAGAATCAAAATCAATGACGTCATTGAACATTCTTTCTCACATGCTCTGTTTCTTGCAATGTTAACAGTTTTGGTTTGTTCTTCCCTGACTTCTAAATCAATTATTAACATTTTTTAGTTGAAGTAAGTCGGAGAGACAATCTCCTGACATGTATATTTGTCTCACGGTACGTGTATTATTTGAGTTTAGGACTTACGCAATGATAGATAATGAAATCCATGTTCCAGTGTGTATGGGTTTATCATTATCACCTTGAGGTCGATTTATTGTGTAAGTTCTGAACTTAAATGGTGCGTGTGTTGTAAGGTTGATATATGTTTTCGAGGTTTGTTTCTTTGTCTTAGATAGTTGATTATGAAGTCACAAATGTTAGTTGTTTCTGATTCAATAATTTAATTAATGGTTTTCGATTAGTACTTATTGATTTGTTTATAAATGGATTAAATAGATGAAGAAGTTTACTGAATCAAGGAAAAGTCAGAGGAAGGTGGTGACAGTGGTGAAAGGACATCAAGTGCCGCTCTATGGTGGGGTTTCAGTTCTTGCAAGTGCTAGAGACAGAGAGCACCTTGAGAGAGTCGAGGTTCCCCTGAACTTGACATTTTTGGTGAGGTCAAGGGCTTACATTTTGGGAAGATTGGTGAAATCTAAGTTTTATAGCCACATCCGTTGCTCGGTCACTTTAAAAGGAAACAAACTCGGCAAGCCTCTAAACTTGACTAATTCATGTATTTATGATTGATGATCTTCTTGATGATTTCTCAAAAACTATCTTGATAACTTCTTGCTTCCTGAAATTTTTGTTCACATAAACTGAATGTATCTTTAGATGGTTCATATTCAAGGTGCCTGTTAAACTACTTAGGGTTTATGCACAATCAGATTAAAGATTTCCAGCAATCGATCTGAGCAACACAGATCTAAAGATAAGAAAATCAATCTAACGAGCAACAGCAAGAAACGAAAGAAAGGAAAAACAAAGACACAGTGATTTATAGTGGTTCGGCTATGTCAGCCTACATCCACTCTCCAAGGCACAAACACAATATCATTAACCATCAAGGAGAACAAGATTACAGAGAATCAGTACACAAAAGAGCAAACAAGGAAAGAACACACCCAAAACAGAGAAACCCTAGGTTCCTCTCCAGATTGTCTTTTTCTCTCCTCTCCTCAACCCATCTCAATCATCCATCTACATATACCAAGAACCACCACAGGATCTTCCTCCACCTGTACCGAAATCACCTACAACTGTTGGATGAACAGCAATCGAGAAACTTCTCTATTTCGTTGTAACAAACAAGCAAGGATAGTGAAGGGAGGCGATCTGTGTAAAATGTTAGTACAAAGGATACGATAGGTTTTTAGTGCAAGGACAAAACGGTGTAGTTTCTTAACTTAATAAAAAACCTTTGACTCTTTTAATTTCTGTTGACTCCACCGTGGCAAAGGATAAGCCACATCATCACAGTGCCAATAGAAGTATTTGGAGTAGTTTTTTATTTTTTTTTTCATATTTCATTGACAATGTAAATTTACTAGGTCTATTCATATAGTTTATCATTGTTTTAGCTTTTTTCTTTTGGAGTTAATCTTTGCTTGATTTGTTCATCAGAGACTTGTAAAAACAGCTTTTATGAGGAAATTAAGCATAACATTCAACTGATGCAGAAGTTACGAAGGACTTGAACACTTAACAGAGATAACATACAGAGACACCAAGACTCATACAAGACCATGAAACAATCAAACAACATAGTAATGAGAAACTTGAAGGAGTTTATTTTAATTTTCCTTGTGCATCTCTTCATTTGCATGGGAACCTGGTAGCTTCTCTTTGACCTGCTCGAAGATTCCTTTCTTCTCCTTCTCATTGCCTTCTGCACAATGCTCATGTGCACAACATGCGGGAGGAATGGCCTCTCCGGCTCTCTTGTGCTGACCAGGAAGTTTTTCTTTGATTTTCTCTAGAAAGCCTTTTTTGTCATCTGGATGAGTTGCTTCTGTATTTGCTTTCTCATCAAATTTCTCTACTGGAATGGAAGAGTCTTTGTTCTCTGTAGTTTCTTCCTTTTCACCAGAGATTTTCTCCTTGATCTTTTCCTTTAATCCCTGCTTCTTCTTCTTTTTCTTCTCCCCATTTTCGTCCTCTTCTTCGCTTGACTGCAAGTTTCAGTAACCCTGTTTTGTTAGTAAAAGGTTGATAGCAAAACACCATTGTTGCTTATAACAAAAAAATATTTGTTTATTATATGAAGGTTAACGAGAGCTTACAGAGCTAGAGTTGCTATGAGATCGTTGAAGCATTTCCGTTGGAGCAGGCTTTTCATCTTTTTCCTTGACTTGATCAGCGTCTGTCATGGTCACATCGTCTTGAGATTTCTCCTCATCTTTCTTCTTAAAGAAATCAAACATTCCACAACCCTTTGCGTCATTTCCTTGAGGGTGATCGTGATCGGCCATAATACCAAGCAAAATACAACTAGAACTCAGTAGTAAAGTGAACAGAAAACAAAGGCTTTTGAACAATTGCAAGTAATAACTCTGTTGTGAGTTTCACCATGAAAAAAGAGTTTAGTATTTATAGCAGAAGCCAAGGAAACAATTTATTGGGACGTAAGATTAAAAATTAATTAAGGTTTGTTGGTGGATGTGTTATGCACGAGGGTTGAAAGAAATGTCCAACAGAAACTGTGATAATGGAATGAAAGTGTAAGAGAATGCATCTTGAGAGGCTAGCACCGGCTCTCTTGTCGGCCTCGGAGGAAGAAAACTCAGAAGGCCGGTGTAGTCGGTCTGCAGTAATCAAGAGATGCCAAGTATCTGCCAAAGGGGGGAAGTTCGAGTCTTTGAGATACAAAAAATTGGTACTGAATGCCTAATCAAATTTCTGGATTTATAACTCTTGTACATGCAAATTAATTCCATACAAAATTATAATTTTGTTCTAGCAGGGCCAATGAGATTCAATTAACCTGATGAAACTTTGAGAACACCTGTTTTCTATATTAAATCTATTACTGTTTTCTTCCAAATATATTTGTCATTAAGGCCTAAAGAAGTTGGCATTTAAGCCTTTGTCATGCAAATTCCACGCTGCTGCAACAACTAACATAACACTCAAAATCGTTCCTAAGCAACCAAGTCCTAAATTAAGCCACCAAATAGCGCCATTTGGGCGTGGTTTTTTGATGGAAATGTACATGAAACATGGATAAACATAAGTCAAAGGCAATGCAATTCCTCCTATTAGAGCTGCCAAGCTTCCCAGGAATGGAATTGCCAATGCTACCAAGAACACAACACCTCCAAAGAAAAGCCTTAAAACTGTCCGAACCCACCATGGACACTGCTTCTTCTTCTTGATCGTATACTTGAACTCCAAGTTGTCGAAAACTGGCATTGCATAGATTGGAAATGAACTCAGGCTGTTTATCACTACCAGTAGGTAGATTGTGCCCACCAAATATTTTGGGGTGTTATGGCCATGAATTTGCAAAAATGCACCCAACATCCCTCCATGTGCAGGTACCTGGAAATTACATTGGGCACATTGTTGTTTTGTTAAGAAATGGTAACAATAGCTTCTGTCATGTTTTGTAATGCTTCGTTACCTTGTTTCCATAAGCCCAAAATCCAGCTATAGCTAGTGGAAATAAGCACATTGCTATTATTAGATATGAAATTATGACCCCTTTCCACATCAGTTTGCAGGAGGGCTCTTTTCTGCTAGAAGGCAATGTACCCTGCATGTTCATTAGGGGGAAAAGTATTATTGGTGTGAAACCTAAGACTATCATATTTAGATCTAAAGCGTGGACCAATGACTAGTTGACAAATGTTAGCTAGTTGTTGGTCAACACATATTTTAATGATACCAAATGTTTATGTTACGAAAATTTTTAAAATATTATAATGTATCACATCAGTCATATTACAAGTCAATATCTTTACGGTATACACTAATACGTGATACTAATGACGCGATACCACCGATATACTGTAAACTTTCTTTTAAGCTAAAGAATGACAATTAGAAAGAATGCTTTTACCTGTATTTCCAGCACAAGATTATGACCCCGAAATGCAAGCACAATTATACCAATGGCATTCAAGTTATTCCAAAACTTTGCCATATCTGAGTCTCCCATCTCTTCAGATTCTCCATTGGGCTTGGGCCTACCCTCGCTGATGGACAGAACCCACATCAGTGAACAGTAACCAACAGCCGAGATTGCCCCAATCATTGAGACCTTGGCCAATGAGTTCAAGTTTGGCAACTGAGCCACAGCAATCGCCAAGCAAGTGAACAACAAGAAACATTCAGCACCAGTAGTCCCACCATTAAAGATGGTCCTGCAAAATAACTCCATGTTCCCACCTCCTGTGATAATCAGCATGGCGCAAGACCCTCCTGATAGGTACATCACAGGAAATATCGCAAGCAATTTTCCTAGTTTTGGTCCTGGAATATAGCGTGCCCCATTAATATACTGCTTGATTCAGAAGAAACAAAAAAACTGAAATAACTTTTTAGTTGACTAACCAAAGGCAGATATCGCCAGATGGAGGTATCTGCTGAAGCGAGTTCCAGGGACTGATTCAGCTAGTTGAACAAGAAGCCATATGGTGTAGAGTTGCCATGAAAATGCTAGTGACAAACATATGATTCCCCAAGTCCTGCAAAAATTGAAAGATGTTCTCAAAAACTGAATTAATTAAAACAAAAACTGAATGTTGCAAAATTATTACTTACCATCCAAGTGTGGCAAAAGCAACAGGAAGTAAAAGGGCTGGAAATCCGATTCCTGAACACAGGAGATGGAACACTGCAGAATAAATACTTCCATTTCTTGATTCTGTGATGGGAAGCCAAGCGTCCTGTGGGTTAAATTCGACCCCGGAACTGCCATCTGAATGATCATTCAAGCCGCCATTAATTGTGCCCGCACTACTGGGTTCCTGGAGAGACGGATCTTCAACAGAACTTAGTTCAGGAACTTCCTCCATGGCTGAAGAGCTATGATTCAGAAACAACTAGTCCTTGCTGAGATAAGATAGATAAATGGCTGATTGATCTGTGTTGGGCAATAAATTCCTAGAGCGGATCACATCATTTTGGGATAGCTTGCAAGGATGAGTTGGACTTTGTTGACAAGTCTTTTTACATTCTGTCTGACTTCTCAGTAAATTTACCACATGCCAATCATGCAGGCCGCACCACACGCACAAAGGCAGTATAAACTGATTTTTTTTAACCAAATGAGGGTTCTCGCTCTCGGATTCTCTCTCTCTTTTTCTCTTTCATGTAAGTCCCTGGATAATGAAATCTTTTTCTTCTACATACATATATCTCCTTGAGAGAAGGGGACAACTTTTTGTAATATGTAATCAAACAGAAAAAAAACACCCACAAAAATAACATAATAGATATGATGTAGGTTTGAGAGTGAACTCATGGAATCTTTTTAAAAATTTCTTTCTCGAATTTGTTTTTGTTGATTATCTGTAATGCTATTATCTGATTTGATCTTATCCAAGTTTATCTTTTTACTTTTGTTTTCATTTTTATTTATTTATTGCTATTAATCCTCATTATTTTAACATATATAATCAGACTTACATCTTACTCTATTCCACCGAAGCCAATAAAATATCGTTGGGCACAACTGTCAGTGTTAACTATTTGGCCAAATGACTCGCCATCACTTCTACGACATTGATGGGCACTTTTTGTTGATATTTCCACGGTTAATTCAAGTTGTGAATTTGTAAATAATATTTTATATTTCTAGTGCTCTCTGATTGTTCTTTCACTCAGCTTTTATCCTTTTGACATTTCAGTTATTTTTATTTTCATTTTTTTGCATATTCCCCTGCAATTATTTCTGGGCATAAATACAGGATGACAACCCATTTCTCTTGGATTCCAAAATATAAAAGAAATTAATATTTGAGTTTATAATTTTCAGTCAAGACAATTTACTTCCTCAATTTCGAAAACCAAATAATTGAATAGAAGCCAGATTGTGACGTTTTAATTATTGACGTCGTTCATCGAAGAAAGTCGTTGGCTGTTGCATAATTTAAGGATGATAATGATAGTTGACTGAACAACTTTGACAAAAATATAACCTAATTAAGTAACAAAAAACTATCACCTTCACTTCTTTTCTATAGTCATTTCATAGGGGTATTCTATTAAAATACCAAGAAAAGTATGGTTTTTAATTAAAAAGCCTTAAGTTTTAAACTTTTAACTAAATGGCCTTATATTTGATTAAGAATAATTAATGATAATTAATGACTAATGATGGATTAAAAAGCAGATTAAAAAAACTTTAAAAATGAAACTTTTTACCCAAAACTTTTAAAAATTATCCCAAAGGGAATCAGAATAGAATCCACCCCCCCACCCCCGAAATCCCGATCTTTCTCTCCTGCCGTCCCGTCCCTCCTACCATTGTCGCCTCTCCCGTCTCATGTCCTTCTATTTCTTAGCAAAAACATAGC